>JAGJTL010000054.1:1119947-1131956 GCA_022063505.1 Calosoma granatense
AGTAAAACAAAGACACTATCTGACATATTGTTTACAACAGCAGAGATAATTCATAGAAAAATATAACTTACAGAATACTTGATACTCAAGCAAATAGCTGTAGAATAAGCTGCCAAAATGATTCATTTGGAATTAAATCACAATTATAACTAATAGAAGAAATGCATACGATTCGGAATGTATATATAAATTACTAGTATTTTTGTTTGTTATTAATGTGAAACTATTTTATTAAAAGTATATATAAATCGTGCTATAAGATTCCCTTATTGAAACTCACGACATTGTGCCAATGGTGTATGCGTGCATGGTAATATATGCACGCAACTTGCGTTGTCGTTTTATAGTAAAAGTGAATTAAAAACAAGTTTATGTAAGGTCACTGTAACGTGCCAGACAGTGGCGCCAAATTCTCCGATTAGTTATTCCACATAGAATGTGCGGGTTGTAAAATATGTTCTTAAACTTTACAATATATGTCCAAATGCATCCATCATACATCTGTCTGTCTGATTTTTTATTTCTTTCCGTGTAGTTCCTTATCAGGGTCAAATGGTGCAGATAACTGGAAAATTCTAATAACTGTCTACATCTGAATCAAAGTTGAGAGTGAAGTTTACGTTGAGTAAATCTATATAATCTTATGGTAAGATGCAGGATACGTTTCTTATAGAAAACAGACTGTGTAACACGTCCATTTACACACTTTTGCCTGTAAATTAACGTAAAGAAATGTACAGTGTGGAGAAATCATGTCATTACATCGGCTCAGGAGCTTTTTGCTTTCAATCAAAACCAACAACCAACAGTGAACATCCATGGAAGTGACAAAGGTATTCAGGTTAAGACCAGTTAGTACACACATTAGTAGTTTGTATGCTAGGGGAAGCCCTACATATGCCACATGTCAAGTGACATGTCAACAATGCAATTGGACTAACACACTAACTAGAAAATTCGTCAACGCTCCGCAACTCTCAGACACTAAACAATCATTCGTTTTGTACTTTTTAGTTATTTTTCTTGCAGGATGTTCTCTAGTTCCCAAATTACTTCGCTTCACAAGTGGTTATTTGGAAAATGATATTTGCCAATACATTTTAATAAAAAAACTTTAGTTACAAATTTACAAGCCAAATTTTATTTTTTCTCTACACATTAGAAGTTATTATTTTGATTGCTGTATATATACATCTGGATACACATCATAGTGGATCTTCCCTCTAGGAAAATCGGCTCGGCAGTGAAAGTGTTGAATTAGAAATGATCTTCAGATAAACTCTTGCATATTTAGTATGAAATAAAATATTGCACAGGGGATTAAAGCAAGAAAAACTTGTCATTGTGCTTGTGGTGCGCGCGCGCGTGTATTTCAAAACATAACAAATGACAGTAATCAGTGAGTGAGTCAGTCACGAGCGTTTGTAATTGGGCCCAGGGTCTTATGGCTGCGGACGACATGGCTGCAATACTCAATCAACTGATTGCAATATTAGTATGCCTGACTACATGTACAGTACATGGAGTGTGGAATGTTTGACAACTAGAAGCAATGGCGAGAGGTACACACAAGAGACATACCAGAGGTGAGAGTGCATTTTTACATGAACGATTTCTTGATCATTACTTGTAACATACAAATCAACTCTAGTACGACAAATCAAAGTATTGATACTTAGAGAGCTATTACATGTATTACAGTTTAATAAATACTTCCTTATACTGTGTATAAGAAAGTAAAAATAAATATGTCGCTAGGCAATAAATTCTTTTTTCTGCATCACACATAAAAGTGATTCTAAAACAACATAACGTTCAATCTGACGTTTAAAGATGTTTATTCTCGTACCGCTAATTTTGTCTATGTAAGTTTTTCAGTCTGTAATTAAATATAATAATTTAACGCCGCTAATTCATTCCAAAAGCAATTCCTTCCGATACTAGCAAACTGGTAAAAAAAGATATTTTGTTTTTCTCTGCATGTTTGGTTATTAGAAAGAACGATTAATCATTTGTCATGTGTGTTTGTGTGAATGTACTCTACATATCAGACGTGTATTATCCGTGTTGTCCGCCTCCGTCGCCGCCTTCGCACAAGTGTACTTCCGGTGTGTGCGTGGCAAGGGTTAGTACAGGCACGCACATGAACCGCACGTGCCATACTCATATAACATGACCAGATGTCATTCATATATATATACACACATAGCCACATGGAGATATAGTGTCGGCATCACTAATAAATGTAATCACTCATCCCATTACACGCACACACACATGCATACATATACATATGTATAACACACTGCTACATATCCGTTATACAGGGAGACCTAATAATATGACACTTGA
The DNA here is from genome assembly GCA_022063505.1 of Calosoma granatense. NCBI lineage: Eukaryota > Metazoa > Arthropoda > Insecta > Coleoptera > Carabidae > Calosoma > Calosoma granatense. The sequence continues at coordinate 1,122,300 of JAGJTL010000054.1, forward strand.
AATATTTATTACCATCATTCACAGGTCCATAACACTGACAGTCTTGCTAAAGGTTACTACTGTCTATAATAACCAGTGTCAATAAAAAATAGCTATACTAAACTGTAAATTAAATATGTTAGAAACAATATGTATTATAGTTATTCTTGTAAATATTGATATACAAAGCTACTGAGATATATCAGAGCAAGTTACAAGTACATATATTGTAAAACGCAAATAAATACGACTTAGATAACAATGTACATAAATCGTATTTACAACAGATAAACTAAACCAACATTTCTATTGCGTTTTCTTTGAGGTTTTCTCTGAGGAATTTTGATGTACTTCTGTAAGACCTGATGCATAAGAGGGATTTTCATTCAGAAACGTGTGTTTTTTTCAACCACATAATTTGTAGGAAATACCACTAATCATTCGTTAGATATAGTCATAAATATCACTGACCACAATATCCGGTTTTATTATTTCTAACACTAGGAATATTATTATATCAATGTTTCATAATTTTTAATATATCATATATGTATATTATTGCATGCTCGAGGTGAAAAATATTAATTTATTAAGTAATAAAACACGTTTATAGAATTTGTTCTATAAAAAATTTGTAATAATCCAGACTGATTTGACAAATAATAAATATCAACTTTAAAATGTAGAATTTATAAGATGTAGTTAAATTCATCAATGAAAATGGTAAACAGGTAAACAATGTAGTTTCGTTTTGATATTATTTCTTTAGAGACGCAAATTTAAGATAAAGTAATATATAAATCAACACATACACTATACGAATATGTACTATGTATATATAATATTCTCTAGTGTTATGTACTCATGTATGTGCTACCAATGAACACATACATATGCTCTGGGGGCCTCATAACCCTATGACCTATCCCATCAGAACCCGGTGCCGACACATGGATAATTACTACTTACGTACACCCACACCTGGTGCAATAATATGTATGTATGCATGCATTACTACTGTACGTATACATACAGGTATGAAGGTGTATATGTATGGGAGAATCACAAAACCGTGTAACGTTACATCCCGTGTCCGGTCTCCCATGGGAACTGCACGGGGCACACAACAAGCCAGTGTATCCCAAACTGTGGACTCTATACTATAGTAAACCTTATGCCCAAATGTACAGAATTTCTAGGATGAAATTCAACGTATACACCGAAACAAAACTACAATAGCCATCTATTAATTAACAGTTTGGTTCTCAAGCCTTTAGAAATCAACACTGTTTGACAACCACTGTATATGCTTTACAAAAAATTAAATCGTGTTAAATTGAAAACGTCCTTTTGTTTTACATACTTTGTAAGTAGAAAAGAATGTAAATTGCAGTTTCTTTAAATACTACAATAGACTTTGTTAATGGAGTAATATATACAGTTTCTTAAATTAATTTGCTACTTTGTATTTAAAACCAAGGTGAAAAACAAATAGTTACTGATTTACTGATACATTTCTTATTATTTTACTGTGTCAAAAAGTCTTAGGTATTGCAGAGATATAATGTATTAACCAAAGTATTCACGAATGAAAGGGCTATTAATTTTTCTATAGTAACAAAATATAGCAGAATCTAAAAACAACAGAAAAGTACCTAATATGTACTAAAATGTTCATTCATTACATATATGTATCCGATTCGCTAATTTATTGTACTATACACTAACTACTAGTACTACTACTACAACTATTACTAAGTAAGAATGAAAGCCACTAATAAGATCATAATTACTGTAGCTTATTATAATTGCTCACTATATATAGAGCACAATTAGGTACAAGTCGACATTTGACACCAAGGTCCGTTGTTTATTCAAGAGTTAACGGCATACAGACAATATGGAGCCAGTGCTTTATAAAATTATTAACAGTAACCAACAAGTGGTACTTTATATTTTCCAGCATATATGATCATTCTACACCAACATTATCTGTGATCCATCCATTCGCTATTTTATTAATAATCTGTATATTCATTCTACAAAATCTATCTTTTAACCATATCTTCCATAATATGTTTTTTAACCTATGTATTCTTAATATATAATAATTCAGTATTTTATTTACTTATTGGTACAGTACCACTGGTCTATGGAACACTAAACGCCAACACTATAAGCAACGTTCTTTTAAAAAAAATTCCATCGAACCGTTCTGAAAATAGCCGTGATATAATTATCTCACCTGCATCATGGATACAAGATTTTGTATAAAATATTCGAATCATTGTCTCAAGCATGAGACGTACAATACTGATACTATGTAGTACACTAATAATTTAATGCATGTAACATATGCTTCGATATAATAAAACATATAGTATTACGAACAGATTATTCCAAAATGAGAAAATCATGATAACACACGAAGATGTACTGCAAATATTTGATACGATATCGACAGTGAAAAATTGTATTATCACTGATAACATTGTTATCATGCTAAAACATGTGTAGAATATTTACAAAAAAAAATATTGTGCTTTTTGCAAATATGATGTATACAACTCCTGAATACTAGATCAATTTTAAGCATCATTTGATTATGAACTTTAATGAATTAATAAATGTTCCAGTCATTAATTCAGTTAGGATCGCATTATTAGCTGAAATACAGCGTATAAAGTGAAAATACTGTTTCGATAAATTAAAATAACTTTACGCTTTTTCAAAACTGGAGAACACTTAGGCACAGAATATACTTGTTTTCTAGTTCATGAATTTCAATGTCATTGACACGAAGTAATGGATAATATTGTACAAATAAACCTTATAGGTACAGTAATAATAACATTCTATGAAGTATCCGTTTCAAGAAATATGAAAATATACAATTCTATAGTTCACTTCAAGTAACATTCATTACAGTTCATTTTATAATACTATACATATTCTATAAAGAAACCAGTTATAGCTATTGCGATTTAAACAGCAAAGATTGGTAAATAATCTTGCAATTTCACAATCAAACTCACGTAAATATGTCACTCAAAAAAACCCTTACCAACTTTCAAAATTTTATAAAACAAACCCACAATATCGCAAGCTAGACTGTATATTATGTATGTCACAATATGTTGATAACAGTCAGTAAAAGAAATATAAGTAATATTTTTAGCAGAATTCGGCGATACGTATTCTAAACAACAGGACGGAAGATAGAACGAAAACTGTGTGAGTCATCATCGCTATCGACCTACGAACAGACAGCACCCCAGACAACACGGACAGCCGCCGCCCCCAGCCAAAATAGGACATAGTTTAAATCATACATATCAAACACCTGGCTGATCACATTCTGTTTTAAAATCAATGAATAAACAATTATTATTTCAATAAGAATATGACATTTCATGTTTAAATGTAGTAAGCTATTTATTTACCTGGTAATACACAGTAAGAGATACGCATTAAAATCATGGAATTTTTTTTTGCAAATTGTACTATAATATGAACGAAAAATTACATGTGTTTATTATGTTTGATAATAATCAGATGTTATATTTGTTGATACGACTTAAAACATTTCACTGTTAATATATAAACTATATAGAAACAAAATATGTATTAAAGAATATATGATATTTTGCTGATAATTTGTTTATGTTTTATAGTAATATATAAGTGTATTAGATTATGAGAATTCGGTTTTTTGCAATGTACTTCCGTTCCAAGAGGAGAATAAGGCATTAGACGCACCTGATAACACAGGTGGCAATAGCAGTCAGCCAATCCACATGGCACAGGTTGAATTATTCTAACTGCCAGTTTCAGGTTTGGTAAAGAACTAAGAACCAGTTTTGAAACATTTATACTCCATGGCCATGCCATTCCTGCCCATATGGATATCAAAGAAACTTGTATTATATGTTATGAAAAATACACACTTGTATAGCGTACAAATACAATAATATCTCTCATTAAAACCCACTTTAGTATTGACATACTTGCCGATCGCATTAATGCAGAAAAATAAATAACCTCTAATAGAACGAAGGAAATATGCTTTTTTAAAATAAAAAAGAACTACAATAACCGCAAAACAACTTTAGATCAATCCGCAGTTTTCACAGTGGGATTGTTTCGGTTGGTGCTTCCAGGTACGAGACTCAATGCCGGTTATTCGTATGCAAATGGAATATTACTTTAGGCCTGCTTGTTAAAACAAGAACCACGCTAGCATATACAACACACTATAGTCTGGTTTTCACGTCAATATACTCGCTTTCAGTAGAAAAAAAATAACAATAGCCGTCATAGTCTAACGTCCAAGGAATATAGGTTGGGCTTAGTTTGAAAAAATCCATGTACTCACCCATAGTTCTGTTCCCCAGCTCATTGTAATAACCCTTGGCACTTAATTTAGTTCAAAAACACAAACACACACTATCACTTACACATTTAAGAACACATCAGAATTATTTTGCAAGTATTAATCACACAAACACCTCGTAACATGGCTGTCTCATTGACTGCCTTAACATCATCGAGCACGACAATTCCATTCGCTTAGCGGCACACTCTAGCTGTCAAAAAATAGTACTTGTGGCGCCATCTCTTCAAAAAACGTTGAACTACTCGTACATCTCCCGGGGTCTAATGTACACAAAGTCTATATGTATATCATGGATATAAATTCCCCTTTGATCTAATAATTTTTTATCAAAATTGAAAACATTTAAATATAAAACTTTATTGCATAATATGAAAGGAAATACAGATAAAATGAATGTGTTTGATTAAAATGTTAAGTAATTTTTACAAAGTACACCATAATACTAGTTAGGTCATAAGTATAAAAATGAAATGTTAAAATATTATTGTATCACTGTTGCAATTGCACGTAATTCGCAGGGAACAGACCGTATTGATTACGGCACAAGCCTCTCCACCATCCTTCATCAATCTGTAATACATCAAACACATCATAAATACTAATTCACATTACTCGTATATAGTATGCTGCTCTTGGGATCCATAAATATTTTACCATTTCAACATGTGTTATAGTATCATCAGGATCGAATGATATTTCATCATCGGCTGCGGCCTGATAGTCGTACAACGCTATGGCCGTAAGGCCTGTATCCTCTAGCATTACCTCGGCTTCTTCTTCCACCCCTGGTTCAGCGCTGGCCGCCTCAACCACAGTACTGGTAGCTGGTAACTCTGCCACCACTACTGGCGGTGCAACCTAAATAACAATGATTTTACTTACAGAGAATTTTCTATTATTAATTTGCATAATAGATGTTTGCTGTTAAGTCTAAAACGTGATACGAATTTACGAATGAATATATATATTTACTGTCCATACTTCTTTGACAGTTGATTGTGTCTGGATAGTTTCTGTTTCTTCAACGATGCGTTTCTGTTGCTGTTGTTGTTTCAGCGCTTCCAGTTCTTGTTTAACCTGTAACAAAACATATTCATTCCCATTTTCAACTTAATATCCGCACATTAAATTGACTAATAACCTGTGCGTGACACTTGACAATCAATTATACTAACCTCACTATTGGCAGAAGTGCTGCTCACTTCCGAACTTTGTACATTCGTAAACATTGCTGTCTTGCTCTGATCTAGTTGCTTAGCAACGCTTTGTTTCACAGGCAATGGTTCTGATTCGCTGCGCTGTTGTTCCGAGGAAAACATTGTCATCTTTGATTGGTCCAGTGGTTTACGTACGTACTCAGTGGTTGATTCGGACTCTGGCTGTTGTGACGATTGCCGAGTGAATATATCGGTTTTTGATTGGTCCAACTGTTTAGGCATGCGCGCTGGACTAGGCGGAGCTTCCATACTAGATGCTGATTGGTTGAACATGGCCGCCTTGGCGTGCACTTGTTGTTTTGGAGCGGGTTTCGTTATTTCATTCTTGTGATTCTTTGCTTCTTCTGTTGACTACAAGAAAAAACAAATACTTGATTTATTGGTGTACAATTAAAAAGCTATGTAAATAAATACCAAGTTCTCGAATCTGGCACGTAACGCTGATGGTTTAGCGTTGCCGATGTCCGGTTTAGCTTTCGTGTACACCGTGCCTACTTTCTCTGGTTCCTCATTGAATGACGCCGCTGACTTGTCCATCCGATCTGTCTGCACACCGAACTTGCCACCGAAACCTATCTTATGATCCGTCTGACTCTCGTGTTTCTGCGGAGCTTCGTGATGGTCCCAGCCCACAGCGCACTTGTCCTGACGATCAGCCTGTACACCGAACTTGCCACCGAAACCAACACTGTAATCTATATACCCACACACGTTAGTATATACAATTCAGATGTGTAAACTTAGAACCATATTATCATCACACAAGTCTAGTAAGAAGTAAATATCTTCTACTAACCTTTTTGAGATTCGTGTTTATTGACTTTTTCAATATGATCCCAACCAACTGCTGAGCGGTCCTGTTTATCAGACTCTACACCGAATTTTCCACCGAATCCAGAAGTGTAGTCCTTTTGTGAAGAATGTTTCTCTATTTTCTCCTTGTGATCCCAGCTTACAGCACTCTGTAATTAACACAGAAAAGCTTCATAAGTTAATCTGAATTACTAAGTATATATTATAAAAATTATGTACATAACTACAGAAGTATACAAATATAGATATATTGTTATCAGTACCTTATCTACTCGGTCAGATTGTACACCGAATTTACCGCCAAAGCCTGTACTATAGTCTTTCTGTGATACATGTTTCTCCAATTTGGCAACATAGTCATCCATTGCCGAATTGTCCATTCTATCTTTTTCCACGCCAAACTTGCCGCCGTAACCAAACGATGCATTCGGCCCTTCACTTAACAATTTCTTTTTCGTTAAAGCATCCGCTTGTTCTGTTTCTTTACGTAACTTGTCCATGCTATAGTATAGAAATGAATGCACTCAAAGCGGTTAATATTTACAAAAGTATATTCGAATGAATTACAAAGCTGTTAAGTAAAACATTAAATTACAGGATTATAAATTTACTCTAAGCAGTAAATTTAAAGTAAAAACCAGTTTTCTTTCGATAGATTTTGATTTCTTTTTGAATAACATGAATATGTAGAAAGTTAATACTTACTCAATTGCTCCGGCGTTCCGCCCTGATCCTTCCACCGTACGGGAGCCCCATCGTTGCTCCTGTTCCGTAACATCATTTATAAAATCAGGATCTGTCTCCCAATCATCATCTCCAGTATTTTCTGGATCTTTCATATTTATTTGAGCTCCAGCAGTTGCTTTCCACATATTTAGGTTATTATACCAAATGAACCAACTAAAATGTGTATAAATAATTATAACTTAATATTATATGATACACCTGTTGTTTGTGATAATTAAAAACTAGAAAACGTACCGTTAAACTATAAAATAAACTTATGCTTATCTCAGGAAACAGACACCTCCCGCGAGATATTACTCACTTGTCAAATAAAAGGCATGTTCACAATCGATTAACCGTTCTGCTGTCAGTGGTAAGGCATGTTCAGTATATACTAGCAACTAATATATTAAAAGTTGAAAATATGTACCGCGAATATATGAAAAGTCTAATTATGCTTCCATACATGCAATATGAATACAAATTGTGTAATATGTATAAAACATGTCTCTATAACTAATAAACACACTGCAATGCAGTAAAAATTATTATTTATTTACACATGTTTACGTACTATTATTACACAGGAATGACTAGGTTAAAACTAATTATTTATTACTATTTATATTCTGTACATAACAAACAATTATAACTAAACTGTTACTGTCGTAAATTCACTTACAATTACAGCTGATAATATTGTATGTATATTAATCATAGTTTCAATACAGAAATACAATAAAACATATCTAAAATTATTCTTGCTTTCAATACATATTTACATTAAATTAAGAATGCTGGCTTATAATTTAAAATAGTGTACTGTTTTCAGTGAAACTCAAGCACTTTTATGACACAAATCTTATCTGCTCTGTGTACAATTGCATGACTAGTTTATAAAACCAGCTAAGTTAGTAGTGTATTTTCTGATGTGCTTTCAAACAATGCGCTTGAATAAATCCTTTACCACATATCTTACACACATGCGGACGTTCATCTGTGTGTATCATCATATGGACACGTAACGTACTCGCTCGATTAAATGCTTTCTTGCACGTTGGACACACGAATGGTTTCTGATCGGTGTGTATGATTTCGTGTCGTTTCAGTCGTGTTGTCGATGCGAACGCTTTGCCGCATTCGGCGCATGCGAACGGTTTCTCACCGGTGTGAATGCGCATATGTTGCACGAGATGACACTGCATTGACATACGTTTCCCGCACACACTACACATGTACGGTTTCTCTTTCGTATGCGTGCGCATATGATAACCCAAGTCGGGCGCTTGACGGAATCCCTTACCACACACTGAACATAAGAATGGCCGCTGACCTGTGTGTATACGCATATGCGCTGTTAAACTGGCCGACTGTCTGTAACGTTTATCACACAATGTGCAAGCGTACGGTTGTTCGCCCGTGTGACTGCGCATATGATAACTCAAGCCGGTGAACTGTTTGAAACCTTTGCCGCACAATGTACACAAGTACGGACGCTCCATCGTATGCGTACGCATATGAACTGTCAAACTGGTGGAATGTTTGTATTCCTTGTTGCAATACGTGCACGGATACACTTTCTCACCGTTTTCATTTAATTTGTATGTATGAAAATAGGAACGTTTCTTGTGCGATTTCACCGGGAGTGTTTGTTTTGAAGGTTTCACCGTTGAGAACATTTTTTTCAGTGTAATCCGTTCTTTTAACCGGACATTTTCTTCACTCGATGCTACGAAGGCGGCGTCCACCATTTTCGATGATTCGTCATTTTCTATGTTCTCTAATTTGATCACTGTATCCTCGTTATCGCTCAGAGCTATATCTGGATTGACCAATATTTCTTGTATTGGTAACAATTCGCCGGTTTGATCGTCTTTCATTATTTGCACTTTTTCATAAGATTTAGTAGTATTCTTAAGTTTTTTACTAATTACACGATTCTTAATATCAGACGTTTTAACACTTGGTAAATTTACTGCATGTTCCGACACTTCATTGGTTAAATTTTCTTCAGCACATTTGGAACCATTCTCTGTTTCTGCATTATGTACATCAGTTTCATTTACTTCTGTCAGAACTTCTTCGTTGTTACTAGTCGTGGCCAACTCCTCATTTAATACCTTGTCAACATTGTTATCACGTGCAGCACTTTGAAATTCACCATTTTCATCAATCGCCTCATATGTAACCTCTTCTTCAATAACTTCATCATCTCGATTCGTGGAAATCTCATCTTTTATTCGCATATGCGTAATATAAGTTTGTATTAATGCCTCTGATCTTTCACACATAGATCGAAATTTTAATGCAGTATTTGCACTTTCTATGCACGATTTGCAAATTAAATTAGGCAGTCCATCGTCCATTAATATCTAAAAACAAACCAATTAGTCACAAATATCTTAAGTTACTGAACTCAAATACTAACTTGTACGGAAGTTATGTTCATGAGCATTTGATAAACAAACGATATTTCATCTTCGTCGTCTACTGATTCTATTTCAGCAAATAACGATGTCATTTCAC
>JAGJTL010000054.1:1132272-1180854 GCA_022063505.1 Calosoma granatense
GTGAAAACTTTAGTTGGCATTTCTTAGAACAGTGTACGATAATAATGGAGGACAAACAGCTGTACTGAACAGTTCAAATTTTATTTTATCTTATTTATCTGAAGATTATTGTGATTATTTATTGGAAATTCATTTTTGTATTGTTTCTTTCACGATGAGCTTCCTGTTGTAAGTATTCATATACGTGCTATATCTGTAAAACGCTGCACAAATATTTTAGCCTTTTTTGTCATCTTTATATTGCTGATTATTTTAGTGGAAGCCGTTCGTCAAAAACATTTAAACCAAAGAAAAATATACCAGAGGGGACTCATCAGTATGAGCTGATGAAACATGCTGCTGCCACACTTGGTTCTGGCAATTTGCGTTTGGCAGTTATGTTACCGGAGGGTGAAGATCTGAATGAATGGGTCGCCGTCAACAGTAAGTACAATAATCATTGTCCATTAGCTTTTACCATAAACAATCGAGCAGAACAGTTAGGTACAATACAAACATACTGTCCACTATATGTATATGTTTTGTTGTGAATTTTAGTTCGCAATGATCTATTATAAATACTATTTATAGTTTGGTTTCTATGTTCTATAGTTCATCTTATGTGTATAAAGATACGTTATAGTGAGTTCTTTGTTAACATACAAGTATAGTTTTATTATGGTATCAATATTATGGATATACATATAATAAATAAATATAAATTTTAGCTGTTGATTTCTTCAATCAAATCAACATGCTGTACGGCACTATTACCGAATTTTGCACGGAAGAGAGTTGCTCCATTATGTCAGCCGGGCCCAAATACGAATACCATTGGGCCGACGGACACACTGTGAAGAAACCAATCAAATGTTCTGCGCCCAAATACATCGACTACCTAATGACTTGGGTACAAGATCAGTTGGACGATGAGACGTTGTTTCCATCGAAGATAGGTATGCGAACATGCTGATTCAAGAATTAAGTCATTATACATTCTCGTATGTATAAAGTATATGTCATAATTGAATGGTTCTAGGTGTACCATTTCCTAAAAATTTTCTGTCAATTGCAAAAACCATTTTGAAACGGTTATTCAGGGTATACGCACACATTTACCATCAGCATTTCAGTGAAGTGGTTCAACTTGGTGAAGAAGCACATCTTAATACTTCGTTTAAACATTTTATATTCTTTGTTCAGGTATAATAACTAAACACATGAATTATTATATCAGTGTAGATATTTATTCTTTACTTGTTTCTCGCCGAAGGAATTCAATTTAATCGACCGAAGAGAATTGGCACCACTGCAAGAACTGATTGAGAAGTTGACAGCGAAAGAGACGCGGTAAAAATGTCGTACAGTCTCTGTGTTGGGTTTATAGCGATATAGTGAGATAGAATAGGGTACGCTATAACGAATACTACACCGTAATACTACTACTACTACTGCTACTATAGTATACTCTAGTGTACACATACACCCCCTATATACGCTACACTCTCCCATATCCTATTCTGACTCACTAGTTACAGATTGGTTAGTGTTGAAGTTACTGTAATGTAACACAGCAGTGATTTGTTATTTGTTTATTACGCGCTTCAATTTCGATAGTCCATTATTTATCTATAATAAACAAATACAGTTACTTAATTGGTTGTGTACAACAACAAATGAACATTGTATGTAGTCGTATACATACATACATACATGCTTGGAAACAAATACCGAATTGTATAAGTTGATAGCCTAGTGGAAGTATCAAGAATGAATGGACATATCGAATTGTACGTTTCAAAATTCATAAAATAACGTTAATTGATCTATATCGCAGTTGTAAAAGATAATACTGATACTTCACAATAATAATTCGATACAATTGGTGATCAGGGTATAGGCATAGTGGAAGCAGCGATTGTTGAAACGTGAAAATATTTAGTAAAAGTTAATTTTGTTAAATATTTATATTTCCATCTTGCTTGTAATTCGGTATAAGTGTACAGTATTTCAGATTTTCAAAACGAGATTCAACTGGAATCCGCGTATTCAAATCAATCTTATAATATTGATGCTACTACACTAGACAGCTTTGATATTGTTCGCTTGGATTCGTGAATTTAATATGAAATTCATCGTAGGAAGCCGGCATTAAAATATTTTCAAGTGTATGTGTATGTATACGACTGCATGAAATGACACACATCGATGACACACGACGTTCTAGTTTGTTGCAATGCACAAATTTCATGTTTACTGTGACTACATACATACTATTTACAGTTAATATTTGCGATTAATATTCCTATGTTGAACATACGTTGTTCGTATTATTATTATTATTATTGTATGTTAGCTAGTGATAAATCATGATAATTGATGTTTATGTTGAATCAATTATGATGTATAACAATACAGTGTCACCCCCGCCCCATCTTCTATTTTGTATGCTTATGTATTTATTCTCTCTCTCTATCTCTCTCTATATATATTTGATCTTGTGCAATGTATTTAAAAAAGTGTAAACATATTTCAAGAGCATTTATTATGCGTAAAAGTCTAGGAAGATATATATATATATATATTGTATTTTCTATAACGAGAAAAACGTAGTGTGTAATTTTTTAAATAAATATTTAAATCTAGTAAGCAAGTAAATAAATATTGTTTATAAATTAAATGGTGTGTTTTATTTAATTTATACAACAGCGCTCATTTTTAATATAACAAGAATTTTGAACTGTTGAATAACTAATAGCAATCAATGATTAACAGTAAAATGAATAAATATGACTCAGTAGGTCATATAGAACATACATGTATAGTTCATAGTAATCTAATATAATTAACTTGACCTAAATGATAAGAATATTGAGCTTTAGAAATAAGGTACAGAGAAAAATAATACATGTTAATGTGTTATTCAAGATGATCAAATCAATATATTATAGTAAGTAAGATCTCTTTGACGTCTAATATTATTTTTATGTATACATATATTGTTAAAAAGATTTGATTTTTATCGCAAATGCATGTAAATACACATTTGTATACAGTGCCATAATGATTACGATTTTCCCATGAGATAAAACTGTTTGGAATCGTACTTTTCATATTACTTTCAATAAAATAATACTTATTTATGCAACTATACAAAGTTTAAATTACTTTACATTTAAAATTTAATTCAACATAAATTTTTACAGCTGCCATTATGAATATTTTGTTTCGTTTATTTATTCCAGCATTTGCATTTCTATATTTACAATGTATGAGAGTAACTGCAACAGAAGTGAAGGAACTGGTATACAATTATAGCGCTAAAGTTATTACAGGATGTAATTCAGATAACCAGTCCATTGTACGCTGGACTTTACAGGGATATTTAATAGTTCAATATACGGAAAATTATTCTATCATTAAGGTTTGTAGTAATAGAAAATTAAACAACTATAGCTAACTGAGCTACAATTTAAATATGACAGCTAGATAACTTAACAACAAGCATATACAACGGACCAGCAGTACAGATGAACTCATCACATGAGAATATATCCGTCGAAGCACAAGTACTTCAATTACCCGTTGTTATTCATTACGATGATTACGATGAGGAAGAAGAAATGTTGATATCACATATTTCTACGGTACCAGAAGACCCGGAATGGTCTGTGAACATGAAACGTGCAATCTGTAGCATATTCCAGTTCCGTTCTAGTTTTCTAGCAGAAGATGCTGAAGAATCTGATGCATTAGAAGTACAAGATAACGTTCAATTTTTCTAGTGTATATTCTAATTTTATACACTGTATAATTTACACCGGTATTTTAACTCGAGGTTCAGTTTAAATCTCAAATGAAAACAAACAGTATTGAATCAGTCTAGTAGTAATATACTGTTCGTTTTGGTTCACGATTTAAGTTGCACCTCGTGTTAGAAGGCCGGCATTTTAATAGCATTGTTTTAGGATAATATATACGGCAATTGTGAAGTGCATTATTCAGGCAAACATTTAGGAAACAACGGCTATATAGTAAAGAAAAAGTTAATACACAGTTCATGTACAAATGATAATTTGGATATATCAGAACCGCATTTGTATAAAAGCAAAATTGATGATCACTTGGTGTTAAACATTAGCACTGAACGAACTTATATTTTTACCGATATAAAAGATAAGGACAAAATTAAAAGCATTGAATCCACTTCAAATATAAGTTACACTGCAATACGAGCGGAGAATATAATTATGAATGTAATACAATAGTAAGCATAAAATATTCACAACATAAACAAACACACCATTTTCTTGTTTGATTGTTTTGTTTCAATTTTTAGCCAGACATTCGAACTGATAAGTTATTCATCCAAGAAACGCATTGATATTACAAGGAACAGTGTAAATAAAAACGTGGCGTTTGAACTTGGTAATAATATCAGATTTGGCACGGGCCATGAAGCAAAAACTAGTGAACAATTGTTACAAGAATATAACAAAATAACACATGAATTCAAAGATGAATATAGTACAAACCAATTAAAACATGTAGATGGAACAATGAATGATACAGTTGCTTATTTCATAGAACTGTTAAATACTATGAACTATGAAACACTACGTAAAATCGCAGAAGATAAATCTAATAAAGTTACAAGTGATATATTCATTAGTCTTCTGCCTTACATAGACACAGAACATACTGTGAAACTAGCAAAATTATTTTTATCATCTGAACCATTTAAAAAATATGATATTATCAAGTTCCTGGTTACTGTTGCAAATAAGGACATGCTGAAGAATTTAGAACATTTTGTGAATTTAAACACAACTAATGGACGGCAACCATTACATATAATAAACTTTGCTGCTTTAGTTGCAAAGTTGAATAAAGAAAACTTACTATCGAAAGAAGAGTTTATGAAATATGTTAATTTGTATTTAGATGCTTTTAATAGCGAAGGTAATAAATTGTACAATATGCGGAATTAAGCAAACCATTTAAAATCCATTGTTAATTGTAAGAAGTTAAATATTTATGTCTAGAAGCAGCTAAAGACTATGAAATACAAATGTCATTTATACTTGGACTTATTAATATGGCACACGGATTAAACATTGATATAATTCTAGAGCTAACATTAGGAACCAAATATTCTAGACATATCCGGTCACTGGCTATCTACGGATTTAAAAAACAACTAGTTCTGCATCCAGAATTGGTATAAACTTATACAGTTCTATTACAGATTATAACTAAATTTTATTAGAAGTATCTTATCAAATATATAAAGCATTTTAAAATAATTATATCAAACTGTGTATTATTATAGATGTTTAAAAAATTTTGGCCAGTAGTGGAGAATACTACTGAACATTTAGAAGTAAGAATTGCAGCTTTGGATTTGCTGTTAACTACACAACTAAGTGAGGAGCAATTTTACACTATTATCAAAACTTACAATGGTCAATTCTTGGACATTCGTGAACAACACGTTCAACATTATATTTATACTACTTTGCAGTCTTTGCAGAAAAACACAGTCTATAATTCTCTGTAAGTACATAACTTGTATTGATAACAAGTTTTCATAATTCAATATATCGAGTGTTATTGTCAAATTAGTTATATTTTCTATTGTATTTTTATATATTCACAACGAATATGTTTTAGGGGTAACTTAGTTGAAACTGTTTTCAAGAACTTCACAATATCTAAATCTTCCAGTCCGTGGTGGACTGGAAATTATCGTCTAAGCTACTTGGATTCATCACAGTCCTTTGGAGCTATGTATCAAGTTCAACTAGTAGCAAATCCTAATTGTAATACAATCAATAGCATTCAGTTCTCATACAATGCATTTGCACTGTCATCTCCTCTTCAGTCATACACTGCATATTTTAAACTTGAAGGAGTCGCACAATACTTATTTGCAGATGCAATATTTAAGCGACGATTGAACAACAACATTGACGTAGCCGAACTTATAGAATTAATTAAGAAGAATCATTATCAAATGAAGGAAGATGTTGAAGTATATGTAGAAATCATTTTATATGTGAATGAACAAGTAGTTTATGTTGCTTATTATAATAGAGAATCGTTAAAGAATATACAATATAACGATTGTAATATATTTTCTTTTTTTATAAAAAAATATCCACATTAACTAATTTTCTATTTCAGTGTACTTTAATATCTTACAAAATATAAAAGAGTACAATACCATTTCTTTCCCAATAAAAAATAAAATTGCCTTAGTTTCGGATATGGGAACTTATATTGAAGTAAAAAGCGAAAAGGAAGATGTGATGTTACATACCCTTCATAGTCAACATCAGGAATCATTGAATTCTATTATTTATACTTTAAAACATAGGTAAGAATGAACTGTCAACATAATAATGTACAAAATATTATTATGTACCTATATATGTTAGATCTTCCTCCAAAGTTGAAGAGTCCGTCATGCTTGTAAATCCATTAGATAATGTAAGATTTGGTGTTCGCAAGTTCCGTATGTCGCGGGCTCTTATTAACGTACCTGTAATGTTGGATTGGCAGAATCTAATTGTAAAATGGAAGAACAATGACATTATTGTTAATATTGCAGCTGATCGTTCACTTAGTACGTATGTGCGTAGTAGCAAGAATATTCTTGCTAAGTATTGTACTTTATGTCAGCATGTATCAGAGAATCGTGACAGTGAACATCAACAGGTATAGTACTAATATTGAAATCAGGATACTACCAACAATATCTTCTATAATGAACAGTGAAAACATAATATTGTAGGCTATCTTTCCTGTACACATTCTGGGAATCAAAATCAACATAAGTATTGCTGGGAAACTGGCAAAAACTGAAAGAAATAATCTTCATCACTTCCTGAGTAATTCTGAGTAGGTTCCACAGAGAAACATATAAATACATCAGTTCTAAAATTTAAATAAACACGTAGAATACTTTTACGCACTTGTATATCTACATCAGTTGAGATAACTATACAATATTCCTCCGTAGTCATGGATATAATGAAGTAATCTATATATCACGTTTTTTTTCTAGCGTATTTCCGGCTGGTAAATTATTCTTAGTGCAAGATTTCTTGGTCAACCATTTTCTATACGCTCCCAGTTATAAACCGTATAGTATTAGCATTTTACAGAAATCAACAATAAAGCCTATTCCAAGTGAGGTACTTGTATTTAGAGAATGTTTCATACCATTCTAATAAATATATTTAGATTCGTATTTTAATAGACTTCGTTACAACTTTATGCGGCCGTTGATACAAAGACGCATAGAAACTATACATTACAAAATTATGCTATGAACATGACATTATCTTTGACAGAGACGAACTTGAATAGTGACACTATTATAAACCAATGGAATGTTACATGTATAATGCACTCCCAAGTGAAAATCATGGATCTGAATACGCGGTTAAAGAATAGTATTCAAGTTTACTATAGAAATCTGAAAGGGCAGAAGGTAAATCAATAAACGTGTAACGAACTTGAGCTTTACCATATGGAATAATATATAATTGTTGCTTATTAGTTGTGTATTGACTTCAGAATGTTATACCCTAATAGAACGAATGACACATACTCCAAGACAATTCCTGCACCAACAACATACAACATTACAATCAGTAAGGGTAATCTGCATGTGAACAATACTATTCTAGTAGAAATCTTGGGAACACTTTCAGTAAGCAATTAATCTACGTTTATGTTAAAACTGTTCAGCTGTAAAAATACATATCTAACTAACAATTTATAGGCCACAGATGAACAAATAACATATGCGAAGGAAATGAAAGAATACGAAATATGCGTACAAAATTCGGTTGGACTAAAATACACACCTCCAACACAAGCATGCAGTATAGTTTCTCATGTGTTCAATATGTATCCTAGAACAGACATCTACATTCATACCGAACAGGTAAATGTTACCCACTACACTGTACACTGCTTTAGAAAAGGTTTAATATATATTTTTTTACAGAATACAAACCTTATTGCACATGCAACTAGGTATCTGAATACAGCACTGGAACGGTTCTATGGGTTTAGCAAGCATACAATCAATCCATGGCGAAGTAGAACCATCAACATATTTATAATATTTGACATGACAAGTTCAGAAATAAAAACGAAAGTAAACAAATATCGGACCAAACTGAACTACACTCAGTCAAAGTATCAAATTCATAGTATGATACCTGCAGTTCGGTACAATAACTTGGATGTTGCATTAGATTTGGGATTCAGAAGTGAGGTTTATCGAGTTACTTTAAAAATAATGTTCATAGAATATACTGTTTATTAGGTTCTTGTTCAATCACGTCCGCGTTTGTGAAAAACTTTGCTGGAAATTATATTACACATGAGAAGAAAATACATACATACACGCTTGCTTTCGTAGAATGTTTTGGAAATCCTCGAGTTGCTTTAACCTTCCGAAAACTCCGGAATGGAAAGTTAGGATTCAAATTATGGTCTGATAATAAGAAACTCATTACTTTTGTAGCGAATGATAGCTTAGTTGTAACATTGGACGGAGAACAGTTGAAGGAAAATTATGACAAGAAGATTGGTAACGCTCATTTAAGGTAACTATTATTTCGAATCGCTTAGTAGAGAAATAAAATAATATTTCAATTTACAGGGTATATTTCTTGGGTGAAAATGAATTACTTGTCATTGGATCCGAAGTGGAACTCTACTTCAATACTGAATACATCTCTGTTCAAGTTTGGTCACCGTATACAACATTTCTCTGTGGTATTTGTGCTGATTGATATAAACAAGGTAGAAATTGTTTAACAAATAAAGAATAAATTGATAGAATTCATTTATAAAAATACGACGTGTGTGGTGAATGATTGGTTGGATCTTGTCGCTTCTCCTGTTCGTCTTGAAACATTAACAACATCAGCAGTATAACAGCATGTCTACACTCTATTATGTTCAATAACCGACTGGCACCTACCGTTATATATGCTATTATTTACTACCTTCATTATCAATTTACCCCTTATGGCTTAACCTAATAGCTAACATATTTTTATACTAAAGTATATCAAAATATTACATCATTCATAAATTCAAACACCCTTAATAAACTTTCTTCGCTGTTCGATTGTAATTTTGTCATACAGGATACTTTTAAATTGTCAAATTACAATAATTCACAGAACACACTTTATTTTAAAATGTTAATTTACAAATAAAATTGCCAAGTTCATTTATAATAAGAGGGATATATCTAGGGAATAGAACTAGTAGTTTGTGTAGTGTGAAACTTAGTTGTAATCAGATGTTCATACCGATGGGTATGTACATCCGTATGTAACGGTGTAATACGTACGTATTTAGCTTGGAGGCGGTGGGGGCGGTGCTGCAAGTAATGTATTCATATCGATACCGGGTGGTGGTGGAGGCATGCATGTGTTCTGTTGCGGCGGCCACTGGAACGGTGGACCGCGTGGTGGCATTGTGCCTGGGGGCGGCTGTTGCCATGTTGGTGGAGCGGTGGGCATTCTATTAGGCGGCGGTAGAGCTGTAGGTGTGGTACCGGCCCCTGGAGGCGGTGGTTGATTGTTGGCACCCATCCAAGGCATCAGGGGTGGCACGTTCGGTGGACTCGATGCACCTGGGGGTGGTGGAGGTGGTAGTAAACCTGGTGGGCAATTTGTCGGTTGCCATGGCATACCGGTACCTATCATGAAAGAAAACACATTATTATACTAAATTTGTATGCGTTGAAATAATTCTTGTAAAAACATTATAAGTTTTATTATTTTATCATATTATGATATCGATGTTGAAGCTCGTCCTTCGGTAGCAGGCACGGATGCAATATTTAGTGTACATACCAGGTGCCTGTGGTGGCCATGGTGGCGGTGCCATCATCTGTGGGTTCATGTCGGGCCGTGGACCGGGCATGATGGCTCGTGGTGCCATCGGTGTTCGGTCAAACATATTGAACGCAGGCGCACTACCGTTACGTCTGTTCGCACCGTTCTGTATGAACTCGGGCGGTGGGCCCTCGCCCAGTTCAGCCATCAGTGACATATACTCCTCATCTATCTTGGCCTTATCCCCAGGCTGTGGAGGCCCGCCCAAGCCGGGACGTTTCTGTCGACAATCACGTGCTATGTGCCCTGCACCGCCACAACTCGAACAGACAATGTTGTTCGTTACATTCGGTTTATCCGGACACTGTAGAACAAAACACAATTGACTTTAGTTTCATTGGTGAATATAATTATTCATTTTGTAGTATACCAATGTTTCATTGCTAAATTGTTAAGGTTTAATTCAGAATTTCACTAATTCAGCAACATGAAAATTTACCTGTTGCAAATATAATATTTACACTTAACTCAGTGAGATTAGAAAATTACCTTGTATGGTACAGTAAAGTGTGATTATAAATAGTTAGATTGTGTACGTACCAACCAAGATTTGTGATCTGACGCTCCGCAATTGTTACAGCGCATGCCTTCGTTCTCGCGCAGTGTACCATTCAATTGTGCCAATTCGCGTAGCTGCATACGTCGTAAATCGTTCTGATTCTCTGGCACCTCTACGCCTTGTCGAATGACTTCTTTTATCTGTAACAATTTTACATTATTTATTTGTCCAGTTCACAAAGCAAATGTGTACACTTACCCGTTCCACGGCCTTCTTTACGTGTTCAGGATTCGTGGCCGTTATGTAAGCATGCAATGGTTCATCTTCGCCGGGCAATGGTTGACCGTCTTTACGTCCTACTTTACCTTCTTTTACGGAACCCTTGCCGCGAATTATAATTTTCGCACCAGTTTCCTTTTCCATTGCTGCAATAACATAAAGTACAATTTATGACTGTAGTAAATGTTCCAATTATGACAACATATATGTATGTTTCATTTTGTTGTAATTATGACTTACTTTTCAGTGTATTTCCACGAGGTCCTATCAACAAACCAACAAAGTTTATCTCGGGATGTTCTTCTTGTGGAATCATCACCTTGTCATGAACTCGGATCACCGGTGGCCTGTAAACAGAGCCGTACACAATCAATTTATACTTGCTGTTTTAACAATCTATACATACAACTAATGGGAAATACTATTTTCAACAAATAGCTTTCATAATTCTATGCTATCCTGGCACAATATACCGTGTGATGATTCAACGTATACTCACTTATAATCTATTGGCGGTTTATACTCCGGGTTAATGCTCATCATCTTAAGCACGAGTGCGTGACGATCCTCTTCCAATCGGCGTCTGGTTCGGAATTCACGTGTATTTAACCGTTTACCGTCACTGCTATAGATGGGCTCAGGCGAGGGTGATCTGCACAGAGCAACGAAAGACGAACTATTATCAAATGGACAGCCACATCATTCCTACATCGCACGCACACACACACACACACACAGTTGTGTATAATAAAGTGTGTGCGCACGCGCGAGGTAGAAATGACACTTTACTGTCCAACTGACGTTCTAACGACAAGAATGACGTGAATTACTAAACTGAGATGGGAATTTAATTAACAAAACGCTGAAAAATAGTTTTGAAACATTGGTTAAAATGAACATTACATTTTGTAATAGTACCTTGATATAAAACCACGTATGTAAATAAATATATTACAGATTTGAGTACTGTTTGAAGTTGAATATTATTCACCGTGAAGTTACGATGAAATCTTATTACCGTATAGTAATTTACAATGTTATACATGGGGACTTGGATAATGAAAGTGTACAAGTTTAAGTTATTATTTAACCAATGTTTCGCCGCGCCACATTTCCAGCAAATATAATTTAAGAATGAATGTTCGTATCTCTCAAAAGCACTAAATGGTAAACTGTAATAATTATTAAATTATTTGAGTGTGGTGTCGTCGGCAATTCTGACAAAGTTCAGCTGATGCACGAGTTTCTATAACATAAATATCTATGAATTAATAATTATGATTATATTGGTTATTATTTGTAGCTATAACGGTGTATTCTAAAAGACTGAAAGAATTTTGGTTAATTATATTACAGACGTGTGACCTGATAGCAAAAAATAAATTATTATTATTATCATTATAATCAATCATAACAAATTGCTGCAACAAAAATTTATTAATTAACGCTATATAGAGAATTATTCGTTTGACATTTATATATTGGTGTTTCGGATGCTGAAAAAAAGCTACTTATTATGCATCATCATCATCATCATTATAATCATGTTTGTAACTGATTTATCAGAGTGTCCACACACACACGTACGTCTTGAAAGACATTAATCATTCGAATGCGAATATATGTCGACCGGCTAGTTGTAGTAGTAGTAGCGATACCCCAAATAAACCCCATATAGCAACCGTTCAGAGACATCTATCTAAAATCATCTTGTCATACTAAACATTCTATCCAACCCTATCTAAAAACAATCATAACTACTGTAAAATTATAGTGACTCGATTACTTATAATTCGCTTTGAGATTCGAATATCTGTCTGTATTTTAATGATAGGTTAGCTGGTGATATGAATACTGTATAGTGAATTCCTATAGTGAACGGTTGCCGTATTAATGTAGGGGCGAGGGGAGTGTCCTATTGAGTGCTGGAACTTTTAATTAACACTCTAAACATAAACATTATTATTATGTAGTATAAATAAAATATTATAATATAGTAGTAGATATTATATGTTTGTGACATATGGCCAAACCAATCAGCAGGAACAGCTGTGATGTGTGAGTGGACATCAACACACAGAGAGTCAGACAGACAGAGAGAGATAGAGTCATTCACAACTGAGTGAGTGAGTGAGATTGTTCACATATTGGGCACCTTTCTTCAATATTCCCGGGGATCCCCAAGTCGCCGGACCGTAGTTTGCGGCTCACATCTTCTATCTGAAGTTGAACTGCAATGAAAGGGGTTAGAAAGGGGCAAACGCCCAGCAGTTAGATACATCGTCACAATATATATCACCTTTGTAAAAATAAAGTAATATTATTAAGTACTAAATATACATCTGTGTATATCAATGTAATTAATTATAAATATATTTATGTAGAAATAAGTTGTATACATATTACATTTGATATCAGTAGGGGATTAGAAGAATATATGTACTCATATTGCTAGTATTAAAAATGTACATATTTGAACCAATAAATGGTCTGCCGATTTCCTATTAATATATAATGTAATAGTATACATTCTAAGAAAATAATAATTGATAGAAAAAAAACCTACCTCCTGTACTATGGTAATATGTATAATTTAGTAATGTAATGAAATATTAGAAACTTATCTCGGAGTATAATATAAAGCTAGCTGGAACATAGGCTAGCGCATTATACATGTCTATATGCGTGTGTATGTGATCACAACATCAATATGAGCAATAATAATAATAAGAGACATTAGACAAAAGAAAATAAATAAGTAATGTACAAGTGAATGAGAGACAGTACTTACTTAGGTACGCTTCTTCTTGCTCTTTGTTGAGCGTATTGGGCAGGATGGTTGGCATACCAGGAATAAATGTCTTATCATGTTCACTGCCGCCCCATCGTGTCTTCCTGCGTCTGCGTCGTTCTTCTCTTTCACGTTCCTCTGTCATAACACAGATAACACAATACAGATGTATTTACATTGTGACTTGTTTATAATACACGATTAATACATAGCATGACGCATATGTTACAACAGAATGTTATCTATTATTCTGCATACCTACACTATGAACTATCAATTTTGAATCGATAATTTGTTTAAAAACTAAATACCCATGATAGTATAAAAGTTACTCTACATATGTAGTTAATGTACTCTACCTGGAGTCATATTCGCCTCGGCCTCCTCCTGTTCTTTCGCGGCAACCAGGGACGCATAGTTCCGCGTGGCCGCAATTGTAGCCAAAGTCTCCGCAAGCAATTTCTGTCCATCAGGTTCGATACTTTTCTCTTTGCTCTTTTCCCTGCTGCGACCGTGCGATTTATCAGTGCTACGTTCTCGGCTCCTGTCACGACTGCGATCTCTACGGCTACGATCCCTATGTCTGTCTCGACTCCTGCGTCGCTCCCGTCCGTGACGATCTCGATCTTTTTCACGATCACGTCCTCTTTCCCGATCTCTGCTTCGTTCTCTGTGCCTCGAGCCCATATTTACAATTTGCAAATATAAACACTAATCACAACAAACAATTTGCTTCGTCAAAGCACCTTCCTGCTAACACATTAAAATGGCGACACTTCTATCGTACGTCAAGCGTTGCATTACAACCGTGCGCATGAGCTACGCCAGTGGTACCAATCTATATAACAAAATTTTTCAGTGGCAAATTTAAAATATAAATATGTATATGTTTTTCAATGAAAGTATTGATTTATTTTTTATCATATATAAATCTGAGAGATTACAATCATCTGAAACAAATAAGTGTTTGGCACGATTATTAAATTACTTACAGCGAAAATAATACACATAAAAAATACAATTTTTTACGTATTAGTTATTTCAAATAGGACAACTATTTTTTAGTCAAATGATAAATTACAATACAACGATATAGATTTTGTTTTTGTAAAAAACAAATTAAAACAATATAGAAATTAAATATTAATTTTAAATTATAACAAAATATAAATATCCTAAAATAGAAAAAGATTTTCTGAAGTTACATACAATTGTTTGCGGACAACTAAATATGTGTGCGTGTGTGTATGTTCTCGTGTATCAATGGTCTTTTTTCTTCGGTTTTTTAGGATTACGTGATCTTGATTTTGCTTTACATAGCGGGCATATCGGTGCATTGCGGTGGATCTGCTGATGACAACTAAGACATGATTTCATTGGCGGCGGCTGTTGCCTATATAATAATGATACAAAAATTATCAGTGCATAATTTCAAATAAAACAAATTCTTATTTTATTTATGCAAAAACTGAAAAAACGAACAACATAGATATAACTGGTTTTAATTTCACATACGTCCTGATGAACAAAATAATAACACAGAGACTCATTCATTCATAGAATAAAAAGAACAAACCTCATTGTAAATATTTACGCTAATACGACGTAGTCTAGCAACAAAAAGAAATCTCCTCACTCAAACTAATAAAAAAAAATCACACAAATCGAACCTTAAACTGACAAAGTCGGACCTGAAGGATGGAGTCGGTGGTCCCGGCTGGGCGCTCAGGTTAATAGAAGTGGTAGAACGGCCGGTGTCGGGTTTATTGGCGACAAGTCGCAACGGTGAGGGTGGTGGTAGAAACGTGGGTGGTAATGGTGGCGCCAGTGAACCCAATGGACCTTCAGACGATTGCAGAGGCCGCGTCCAATCGGCTGCCTTCGTAATAAACTGTTGTGTATGCAACTTTGACGGTGGATAGAAATGTGTAGCGAATCGACTGAAATATACCATTGGACTATTACAAAATTGGTTATCGACTTTGTTTACTAGAATTTACACACTTACTCCGGCGTGATTATCGAGCCCTCCTCTTCATGAAGTTCCGGTAACCGCTCCAGACCTAGGCAATCTCTTCGTAGACGATCTATTTCGGCTTTTAGCGGCCGATACTCCTCGTGGATTCGTGTAGCAGTGTTCAGTGCTCGGACACGACTTTCCTCTGAATTCTTTATCACTCCTTCCATCTGCAAAGGATAAACACTAATAAGTATTCGGAAACCAGATGTTCTCTACTTCTATGTTTAGATACGAAATTGTAAATAAATGTTCAGTTTTCCACTTACAGCATTTATATCGGCATGAATCTGCCTCAGTTCCTCTACATGAGACATTTTCTCTTGAAGCAACAAATCCATTTCTTGTTTATATTCTTGTAAACATTTTTCCTCTTGATCTGTCGTCTCCATTTCTTTGACTATGCGTGCTTTTAACTTTTCCAGTTGCAATGTTTTTGCTCTGAAATATGAATTATGTTTATTGATTATTGGAAAAATAATGCGAACATTTGAGTATGACACTAGAAGTCTATGAAAACTGTGTACCTGATCTCTTTTAGTGCTTCAAGCTTGGCAAACACTGCTCTCTCATCTAGTGTAGTCATTTTATATGATGATGTCTGACAGTTAACATGAATTACAATAATTATACAACAACTCTGCAATTATATTTTCACGCCCTAGGTATTAAACAGTGCACAGATATACGCATATTTTGTAGTCTCTATAATATGAACAGGGTAGCCAAGGGCAGCAACATCACAAAAGTCATGTTATAAATTATCGAAAATTCAAAACAGTGTTACCAATATTGTATACATCAACAAAATGATTATTGCAGACACTATATATTTATTTATCATAATAGTTCGTTAGTCATATATGAACAACTTAATATAATTTAAAAATAATTATGTGAATAACTGAATATGTAATTTATATGACAAATTATAATAGGTACTGCGTAATGCCAACTCACCATATCAATTGCTATTCATTTGCAACGTTGGTAACAGTGACCATTAGGAGTTGTACATATACTGTAAGATATTGTACTTTACTGTATTTTTGTTTCAATTTTGACGTGAATTTTATCAATTTGACATAAGGACTGTGTGTTTCTAGTTGTATTAAACGAATTTAAAAGTTAGAAATTTATGAACGTACTTTTACTTGTCAAAATGAACATTAACATTGTGTACATATTGGTAATTGTCTTTATCAGTGGAGTAATAGGTAAGTGAACAATATACGTATGTCATCGTGAACGGGTGATTAGGCAATGGGTAACATGGTTGTGTTTGTTTGAATTATGCAGGTTTAAGTAATAGAAAACTATCGGTTGATGACAGTGGAACCATTATTAACGGGAAGAATGCTAGTGACATTCCTGCCGTCACTACGTTGAGTCCTACAGCAAGCCCACCACCAACAACCATCACTCCTCCTGAACCTACAACACCTCCAACTACCACATCTAGCAAAACGACCACGTCTACCACTGAAATACCGAAGACTACAACTGTCCCATCGACACCTGAACCAACTACCACCAGTACAACTAGTGCACCACCGACACCTGAACCAACTACCACCAGTACAACTAGTGCACCACCGACCAATGCGACGTCCACCACGGAGAGTACGACGACCACCACCACCGCGGCACCCGCACACAAGGGC
Organism: Calosoma granatense; assembly: GCA_022063505.1. Lineage (NCBI taxonomy): Eukaryota > Metazoa > Arthropoda > Insecta > Coleoptera > Carabidae > Calosoma > Calosoma granatense. The sequence continues at coordinate 1,149,437 of JAGJTL010000054.1, forward strand.
AGACACTTTGATGGACCGAGTTTCATCGGAGGCATTATTCTGGCATCGGGTCTTATGGCCATTGGATTTGTCTCATGGAAATTCTATAAGGCTCGTACAGAACGTAACTACCATACACTATAAAGCAATGTCCCTCAGCTGTTCGGTTTTTATTAGTTAACCAATTTGTTAGCAATAATTTTCCTTTTCGTACTACGTAGGATTGAAATTAGATGCAATTTCTAAAAATGTTATACCTACCTACCTACCTACCTACCTATATTCAATAAAACTATAATTCTCTCATATTATTTTACGTTTCTATTCTGTAATGATATTTTTTCGGTAAGATAAGCTGGTTTGTTTTATCGAATTGAATCTGAACACTATCAATTATTCTTATCTCATTTGCTGATCTGTTTGTTGCATATTATTTAAGTAAAATTTAATTCTGAATATTTTTTTTGACGTGTAATATTATTAAATTGAGCACAGTATGCTATGAACTTGTCATTGTGTGTTTCTTCCTGTGTACAAAAATTATAACATTTTGTTTATTTGCATAACACTGGTTATGGCAGCATAACTCCGAACATATTAATAACTATGGTTAGACATCATAATGGATAATGAATTGTTATTTCATTACTGTTTTACAGTCCGAAGTCAAGGTCATACAAAGTAATACTAATGATAATAATACTACTACTACTACTACTACATACAACCGGATAGATAATTAAACTGTCATGGACATGATTCGGCAATTTTTGTGTGTTGTTGCGAAACCAACACCGCCGATTTCTTTTCATTAATATTTGCATTTATTTCAACAATGTCACACTAATGTATTTTGTATGTGTGTATTATCTGTACAAATCACATGGAATTTATATTTTATTTATTGTTAAACATTTCATGTACCCCTTCGAAATTGTACAAGTTTTTGTTACATACCTGTATGTAAGGATATAAAATTACAGAGAAAGTAGTCATAATAATGACACATTTCTTAGCTGTGAATATATAAACGAATGTTGAATATATTTATTAACATATCCAATGCTAAAATTTCATTTTATTATAATAGAACACCACCGGCCCGCAGTGTGATTTATATTGATACACATACACAGATTACATATTAGTGATTGATTAATTGATGGCACTAAATATTCTGAACTAGTTCGATCTGTAATTCTGTGATGTAAATGTTGTCTTTATTTTTCATAAACGTGAGATAGACTTGAGAAGAAATATATTTATATGGTAATGGTCAAGTTTAAACTGTTGTATTTTTTAATGTCATATCGAATCTTCAAAGTGTTGAGTACATAATTTTATCTACTACTGTTACTGTGTATATGTAACAGCTTTCTTAAATCAAATACCTGTTTCATAAATAACTCATACTTATGAAGTGTCACTGTGTTATTATACGTTGAACACTAAATAAATACGACATATGAGTATGCAAATAAATACAATAATTTAAACTACTAATACTCAACAACATGGCCGCAGAAGTTTACTGATGTATTTCTTCAATGCATTTCTGGTTGTACAATGTAAACATTTGCAATTACTGTATCTTAGTTTGATTCGAATATTTGGGCCTAAATTATCTGTGTAATTCGGTATTGATGAAATATATTTTTATAATTTCTCACAGTACTCTCATATACGTATAACTGATATACTCAATGATTTTAAACATACCTAGAAACATTTAATAAATTGAAGATGGTGATAGTTACTTAAAAAAATTAAATTACATCTGTACCAGTTGAAATAAAAGTCAAGTGCTGTATTACGGTGTATGTAAAGATAGTTACAGAGACATGTAACTATTGTCCATAATTGCTTAAAATATTCTACAAATATACAGTACACATAGATTCATTGAATATTCATACAGCATACATTGCTCCTAAATACTGTTTCAATATGCATTTATGTATAAGATTCTGATATTGAATATTTGTCAAAGATCTTATTTACAATATCCTAATATGACTGCACATTTGTGTACAAATATACAGTTATTTATTCACTATGATTTGTTTGTTTCTATCTACATATATACGTACGTATGTATTATACAAATAAGTACTAAGCAGCTACGATACTGAGAGACATGTCTATATGTATGTTATGTTATATTAGGTGTCATAAAACGAATGTAATACTTATATTTGCATATGTTTTGTATATAATAATTAATCAATTAGATCTTAAGTTACAACATCACATCAATGGTTCAACACAGACATATATATATTACTTGTGTGTGAAATTTAAGTAGTGTTTTTTTCTTTTTAATTATACAATTGCACAATTTTATCATTATTGACTACATGTTAACTTGTTTTGGTCAGTGAAATAAACCAGCGATGTAACATAATTCTAAATACACAATGACATGCGAGAGGAGGACTGGCTCGATAAGAAACTGACAATTTATGAAACGCAAATATATTAATTACGCCAGGAATCATATTCTTTTCTGACTAAAACATGTTGCCTTGTAGTTATCAATAACTTCGTTTTCGAAAAATAAAAAACTTGGCCAATTCACACTGCAAATGATTGTGTATATTTTCAAAAATGTGTTCACTTTAAATATATTTTCATATGGTGTTAGATGTCTCACAAATCTGGATGTGAAATTGTCAGATATTTTCCCTTTTGCTGTCGAAACTTACACTAATAATAACTAATATTACTGGACGGTTTTCTTTCTACAACAGGCGAATGAGGTGTGTATGTCTGTAACTGGATATAGATTGGCATTAAGTCTAGATTATGTATGTATGTTTGTATGTAGTTGATTTGCATAGAGCTATATGTAGGAGATAATGTAACTGAACGTTGGTGGTGATAATGATTTGAGTTTCAACTTTGATGTGATAACAACATAAAACATATTGAATTGGTGATGTTCAACCTGTCCTGAGAAGTGCTCTTATCTAGAGTAGATTTACTTTTGGACATTAAGCACTTATGTATTCTTGGATTAGTATTAAATAAATATAATCGAAATTCAAACATGCTTGTCGTCTCGTTATTTTATACATACTATCCGCACTGTAAAAAATACATACCGAATGCAAAACCTATTAAAATTATCGTGCTACTAAGCATAATACATATGTTGAAACAGACAATTTTCAAAGTATGAACAGAATCGACTATCTCTGAATTAAGAATATATGTAATTTTTCGTCAAATTTCGAATTTTTTGCCAAAACACGTTGCAAACTATCTATATCGATTAATTGTATGCTCTTATTGCTATTATTACTGCGTGCGGCCTTTTAAAAGACATAGAAATGGATATTTTCAAGAGATTCAAATTTAACGGGCTGTAACTTGGAAACGGGAAGAGGTAGGACGCACCATTGAATTCCGCACATTCTAATTAACTTGTATGGCAATTTTCAGCATAATCGGACAATATCTAATGTACAACCGGTTGGAGATAGTTCCCTATAATACAAATGTAATTATGTACTTTATTATTCCATCGTTTTACTGTATTATTTATAACTATTTATAATTAAATGTGTGTTTTCCTTGTTGCTTGGGCAGTCATTACCATCTTAATATTTTAGTATGTACAAAAAATTAGTTTTGTAAGTAGTTTTAAACATAAATGTTCTTATATCAATTATTTTTTTATACATCGACCGTTCACTGTAATAACGTAGGTTTGAGTATGTTCAAAAGTTTTTGAAAAACTTACAGTACTTGTAATATATACTAATTTATAGTTTATACAGTGCCGGTTTCGGAATAATTCCTTTTAATGAAAATATTTGTTTCTTTTTATTCAATTATTTCATCGTTTACTTATTTAGTTACATATATATTAATTGTCCATTGTATGCAACCCTCATAGCTGATATGTAAGTCTTATAGACGGGCGGTGTGGAAGAACTTCAGCTGAAATACGCTCCTGTCATTAGCGATGCATGTGTTCGACATTTTGTGTAGTATAATATTATCTACATAAACTCCGCATATAGAAATTCAAGTAATACAGTATTCATGAAACTATTTTCTATATAAACAGTACGTATCCGTATTATGTGTATTATATTATAAGATATCATCAAAAATAGCAACATCAGAACTACTGATCGTTATGTCATCTCACATTTATTTCGGATTTATTATAAATATTGTGAAATTAGCTGGTATGTGGAAGCCTACATACGATTCACTCTGGAAGAACATACTGTTCAATGTTTACAACTTAGTCAATTTGACGTTTGCACTGGTATTTTATGTAACCGAAGTTGCGTTTATATTGGCATCTCGTGACAACATCAACGTAGTTTTACAGAGTATAAGTTGGCTGTCTACACATACCGCCGCATTATTTAAAATTATTATATGGTACTGTAACCGCCACAAACTTCTAGAAGTCATTCAATCATTAGATGCATCAGAATTTCAGTATGAAACCAGTGACAACTTTGATCCAATTGAGGATATGTATATCGGGAACAAATACAACTACATGTATGTGTCCGTACATTTTTGGGTTGGACAAATGATTCCAGTGGCTAGTTGTCTTGGCGCAATTGCATCGCTCTATTTTGAACAGAAGACTCAAGGCATCGATGAGTTTTCAGTGGAGAATAGAAACTATTGTGACAAATTACCGTTTGCCACGTATATTCCATGGAACACGAATATGAATCTACGGTGTATGTTGGCTATTATTGTTCAAGGAATTGGTGTTACCACATTCGGATTTATGATTATCTCCCTAGATGGAATGTTTACGAGTTCTGTTAGTTTTGTAACTGCACAGTTTCTTGTTCTACAAGGAGCATTTAGATCATTGTTACCGCGAGCGATACTGAAAGTGAATAAAGACGAAAATGAACAAGTAGATTCGAAGAAATTGGATGAACAGATAAATGTCGAGATGAAAAAATGTGTTAAACATTTACAAACACTTCTGTGGTAATCTCTTATAATTATTGTAAATTTGTTCGAAATATTAAGATTTCTCGATGTTTTTCAGTGCTGTTGACAACATTAAAAATATATATAAGTTTCAAATACTGATACTGGCGTTGAGTACGCTGTTTTCAGTGTGCAATAATTTGTACTTAATATCTACGGTATGTATGAATTCCATTAGTTGTACTCGATTCAAAGAGCTTTAGTATCCGTTGGAGTACTATGTGTCACGTATGTAATTTTGAAAAGATTCACTCCCTAAGCCTACCCCGATCATTGTACGTACATGTGGTTTCAACCAGTGTTTGTGAAACGTTTGTCAAAGGGACCACCTGTTGCACATATATATGGTGTTTTTTCGTTCACAATTCTCTAATTTTGTAGAAAGCATATCAGTGCTTATGGAAATAACATATGCTGTCGTATTACAATATGGATATATTGTATTTTCAGACGCCTCTGACTAGCAAAGCATTTATTGGTAATGTATCCTTCCTGATTGCATGTGAAGTAACATTTTCAGCATATTGTTGGTTTGGCAATGAACTGACAGTAGCTGTAAGTATAATAGAATAATATCAGTGTGATGTCCAACAAGTAAACAAATATACATAAGTACATATATGTAATTGTTGCGTTCCGTGTGTAGTGTGCCAATCTGCCACAGGCGCTGTATGAGAGTGACTGGATTCAGTTCAGCACGAAAGTGAAACACAGCATATTGCTCACTATGGCCCGAATGCACCGGCCTGTTATGATGACTATGGGCAAATTTTCCCCATTAACACTGAACACCCTAGTTTCGGTACGTATCTACACAATGGTGATGATCAGCGAAAAATATATGATTACAAATATAGTATTTAAACAATAAAATTAATTCATTTTGATTAATTTTAGACGCTTCGTGCATCGTATTCGCTTTTTGCACTTTTAAAACAAATGAACGACTCGTAAACAAAAACAAACTAATGAATGGAAATCTCAAGTAATATAGTTCATAACAAACGCTTATAATAAATGATAAATACTTTTATTTATAGAACTGCTAATTAGTATGTTTTATACATGACGTATAAAGACATGTTTATGTGAAATGCATAGGTTTTGTAGATATGTAACTATCAATACATGTTAACGCACTTACTTAGAAATACAGTGGAATCCACCTATAATGAACTCTCTTGTAATGTACCCTTTTTTAGTCCCAGTTCAAACATGTGTAAAAACCTCAGTTAAAATGAACTCGGTTATAATAAACTTTCGCCTATAATGAAACAAAATTCGTTATTTTGTGCATTATATGCGGAGCCATTAAGGACTTTCCCGATAATTATGACACTATTTCAATACTAAACTAACTCAAACTTATTCTACATAAAGATTATATAGCCAAACCGTGAATCCAAACAAAATTAACCGATTTTTTTCAAAATGCGTAATGTTCAATACATACGTTCATACATATGTATGTATTACAATAAGTTTTTCACATTTATATTCGTGTTTATGTATACCTATGTACGAGTACATAGTTTCATGTTGTGATACTTTTTTAAATAAAAACATGTCAGTGCAATAACATAAATATAAATTTGTTAAATTAGTAATTATTCTGATGAGATGAACCACAACTATAATGGACGATTTTACTTGGTCTCCTGAAGTCCATTATAAGCGAATTCTACTGTACTGTATATTTTACAGTTGTTACAAAGCAGCAAATTATTGCATTGTAATAATTATAATCAATCGTTTTTAATTACTTAAGATATATTTGTAGTTAGTAAACTGTATTTAATAAAGAAAATATGTATATTTATTGTTTATAGTCGTAATTCAAAAATTGATAATAATATTAGTAACAAATGTTATTGTTTGCAAAGTCACTAAAAAAAATCACTTTTTAAAGAATGGAGGACAGTGTCGGCTTTAGGGCAGTACAACTACCATGAGTCGTGCAGAATATATTTTACTTGTTGTGTTCTCGCAACAAATGTATATTTGACACCATACTATTTTACTTAAATGAAGTGTAAAAGGGCCGTGTGTGTAGCATGTTATGTTCGTGTATCATGTGAATTTGGCGGAGGTACGTCTAGGTATAGTGTTTCATTGTTAATATTTCATCAGTTTTTTGCATGATGACTGAATCTGATGAATGTTATCAGAACTAGTGTGGATTATAGTTTTCGTAGCAGGAGACGCAATCAAGTTGAAGGACACATACATACATGCACACACACGCCGTGTTACTAATTCAGATTCATCAGAACGAATCGCGCAGTGAGTGAGAGTGGACGTACATTTCAAATCTTTCCCCCGGCCTAGTTCGCTAGATGACAGTTACCATTTACAACAACTAACAACAACAATGCACAAAACAGAGAACACGGAACTGCGATCGCAAAACAGCACAGGGTATGTAATTACATATAGGTTGTATTTTACAGAAAAAAACACACACACACAAGAACATAGTTTTACTTTTTGCCGCAACGATGTTGTATAAGTATTCGAATAAAGTGTGCTTGTGTGACATTTTGAAGTATATATTTCCTTATCGTAAATTTTAAACGCTATTTTTAGATCTGAATACATTGGTTTATATGTTCAGAATAACTGTTAGAGATTAATATATACGAAGTATGCGTATATTGTTTATGGACAAAAAATCAGGTCATATTGATTGAAATTATTGAAAGTAATGTATTACAGTAGAAGAAATGTGTTGCCAAAGCGATTTTGAAAAATAAATCACACCTTGACGGCACAAAAATATGGACGGATATTGTTTAAACAGGATTATAAATTTAAATATTATGTATATTTATTTCTTCTTGTAGAATAAGAATAAATTGGCTTTATCAGTCATCGGTTATTTACATTTGAACAAAATCCTAACAAAGGAAGTTTTTTTTTAAATTTAAATAAACTAATTTTAGGTCGCATATTTAAGAAACAATGCGCTAAATATTTGTTACATTTTACCGACGAAATATTTTCAATTAAATACGTATATAATATTTCAAGTTATTTATGATAGATATACGAATAAGATATCGTTAATAAATTGTAAAATTACAAGGCTCTACTAGTTAATTCATATAGAATAGCAAAGATAATAGTAAATAGTTTTATCTATAAATACTAACAGATACAGTAATATTCCTGTATTTGATATTAGTATCATTTATTTCACATTAAACAGAATAGCGTCAGAATTAGAAATTACTATTTAATTTCTTTATTCCGTCATTAGATATATGGTATTCCCTGATATGTAAATCTGTTTCAAATATAACTTTAGTTTTTAAAAATTGTCTTAAGTACAGGGCTTACCCAGAAATGTTGATAATATTTTTCTTTTAAATCTGATAATTTACTAAATAAAAAAATGACTGTACATTGTTTTATCTAAACTTTTCTAAACGAAAGATAAAATCGTATCAATCTGTTTGTAACATACTTTCATGTGAAATTTTGGAAAGTTATTAAAAAAAATCAATTGATATAGAATTAGCATTAAAACAGGTTCTATATCTTTTAAATATTAGTTAGAAAACTTGTGGAAATTATTCTGTATTTAGGCAGTCCTATTTGTATTAGACTAATTATATAATAATTATTTATTACATATTATATTTGTTTATAGATATATAATAATATAACATATGTGTATATATTGAAGTATGCATTCTAAGATTATATAAATCAGTAGTATTTAAACTGTTCTATTTGTCTGTAGTTCTATGTAGGTACATGCCTATCCATGTACAAATGCCTGTATATATCAAGTTCTGTTATCTAATAAACTATGAAATAATACTGTTGCAATACACTATTTTAGTATCGCGTTTCTCTAATATACACATATCAAGTTGACAAGTTCAACATATGAAATGACAAATGTGCAACAATAAATTATTATCTGCTGAGGTGTAATTTTAAACTGTCATTGTTGATACATGACATGCAACAGTTTCACTGACAGCATAGTAAATTAAAAATGCATAGGATAATTATGGAAACATAAGAACAAAATAATATATAAGAAAAATTGACACACATGTATGAAAATCTTTTAATATTACATAATATATAGAAAATATTTTTGTATGTAAGTAGAATATTCATTGATTTTTAAAACAATTATTACAAATAGTATATTTTATTATTTGTATTTCATAGCTAGTTATTTCTTGAGGCCAGTCACATACGCTAAATTAAAAACAAAGAATACAACTTTGCTACTTTAGTTTCAAGGTTTCAAATCTGGATCCTATTTAAAAACCTGTTTTTATAAAGTCGAAAAATCTCAATAGCAAAAAAACGCTATATTAAAAAGTGCTATATTATGTATATTCAAATATTTCACTTTCAAATTAACGATAAAAGTATATAGGTTCTTAGCAATCTCGAATTATGATTTATTAATTATAAATATCTGTAATTTGAAAGTGAAACTTGTTGTCTAATTGTTGGTATCATATATACAGTGAAAAAAAAAACGGAAATACTACTCCATATATTTTTATAAATGAACTGTGGAATGGGTAAAATATATATCATATTACATTTGACCTTTTACACTTTGTACGATAGAAAAGAAAATGTTTTCCAAATAATTTGTTATCAGCGAACTATAAGATTAGATAAACACATTTAAGTAATTATTTTATGTTCTAAATTAATAATGTAAGCTGCTTTGTCGGAATTTGAACCAGAATCTATCAGTTGTTAGTATATTTAAATGAAATACTGAATATTGGTTAATACCGATTATAAGATGAGGTTCAACTTAAATCTCGAATTAAAACAATTTAGTTATTTGTTTATTTGTTAATAAAGAAATATTTGCACACATATCTATCTTTCAAACGTAATTATTCGTTAACACTTTGCAATAATACTTCAGTATCACCAAATTAACACGCATATTTGTATGGCTTCAGGGCAGTTCTAAAATCGAAAGTATTCTGATATATTTAATAACGAAATGTCCGCAATTATTTCTGAACATTATAACGTTGAAATATGTATAAAAATGCGATATTGATTCATACAAAAATATCAGTGTACTGCTGCCAGTATGCACAGAATGACATTCGTCTCATAATATATTATTCATAAACAGAAATATGATTTACTGCATTATTATATTTGATTAGAGTATATTGAACATTGATTTGTTGTATTATTCAAGATAATAAAGAAACAACAGCAATTATTAGTAATAAATTAATGTACAGATTTTCTACAGACCATGTCATTATAGAAACGTGTCATTGAATATCTATAATTATTCTATTGGAGAATTTACTTATCAAATCTATTATAATTATCAATCTTGAACATTAGTTTCTACTCAACACTAATTAAAAACACAACATTCTCGAGAACACTATTATCAAGAAGGTCATGATGTTAACATTAGTATTGCATTTATTTAAAATCAATAAACTATTGTAGATCTTTGTTTAGTAATTCGTAAATAACTTTCACAATAAAACGCTCGTTTTGAACTATGTATATCTTGTATATGCAGCATTGCATTTTATATTTAGTACAAAATTAAATAGTTTTTGTTTTATTTATAGAAATGAGGAAATCAGTACAGCCAATCAGATTGTTCAGGTGCTGTTATTAATTGGACAAATCTTGTGGTTATGGATGCAAGCGACATTTGAAGTATTCAAAGCTATCTACAGAAAGTTTGTACCGGTAACGGAGAAATCAGTACAGGGTGAAATTATTTTGGTAAGTTTGTTTCTTCCTTCAGGGTATAAATCTAGTTTAAACTAATATCAATTTATAAGTACAATTACTATTTTTAACTGAAATTATTATTATCAAATCATATACAGCTAGCTGTGTCTCGTTTTAAAAAAATTCTGTATATAATTAATTATAAAACATCTATAGAGAATAATTTTTTTGTGTACCGGATAAACACTGCATGTTCAATTCATTCGGCCTTGTGTGATAGTGATATTAATATGACAATTCGACGAACACATTATTTCACTTAACAATATATTCTCTATTAAGTTAGAAAAAAAACTTTACTTTGATTAACGTCTATAATATGAAAATACAAGTTGTTAAGTAAAATCATTTTACAGTTGTAGATTAAATGAAATCTGCCGCTACATTAATATTCTTGATGTCCCATGAACAAAATTCCTATATCTGCCGTATAGTCCGATTTTCAATTTAAATCACGAATCAAAACGAATAATATCGAAACGAAATTTAAGTAAAATATTGTTGTTTTAGATAACTGGTACAGGACATGGTATTGGTAAGGAACTAGCGTTACAGTTCGCATCATTGGGTGCTACTGTTGTCTGTTGGGACATTAATAAGAAGAATAATGAGCAGACTGTAAAGGAAATAGCAGCTGCTGGCGGTCCGAAGGCATACGCGTATGAGTAAGTACAAACTGTTGTGAATAGCATAACTTGCTAAACACCTTTGTGGGTCCGCGGAATTATAACTATGTTTATATTCCAGTTCAGATGTAAATAAGATATCCAGATCCCAAAAGAATGAATTTTGTTTTTATAAGACTTACAGATTTCTGTGCAGGCCATCCACGTTGACTGGATCTTGCAAAGAATACACTAGTCACACATACAAATTCACCGGTAGCACTCATAACCTTGCAATCACAATATTGTCACACATCTCAGAACAGCAGAAAGTTGTACTCGCTCACAAGACAAGTTGATGTTAACTCGTAGAACACTCGTATTCGACTGAATATAATCTTAATTGATTACTAAATTGGAAGACAATAAAGTCTCATAAAATGGTTACGCATGCATCCCGACCAGAAACTAGTAGTAAAACGTTTATTCAAATTTGAAATAAAAGCGGTATTTTACACATGGTAACGTGGAATGTCATCTAACATAAAGTCACATATGTTCATCTATATTATTATCATTATTATTAACAATTGAACTTAAGTTGGAGTATTATTTATTTATAATGTAAAAAGAAACGTATGTAGTTCATATTTGTGTATTCGCTGTACATGAATGTTTAATGGAAGTTTCTTTTTACAATATTCCGTGTATTGTTTCAGGTGTGATGTCGCCAGTCGGCAAGCAGTGCTGGATCTCGTGCAGAAAGTCAAAACAGAAGTTGGAAATATCACCATGTTGGTGAACAATGCTGGCATTATGCCTTGTCATTCATTCTTAGATCATACGGAAGAAGAAATTCGGAAATTATTCGATATTAATGTATTTGCGCATTTCTGGGTAAGTACTGGGAATGTATATAAAAGATCGTATAGTCTGCCACAGGACCATATACATATCTCAGCGATATTGTTCGTATTGCTGCAACCAATGTAACATACATGTATTGCGGGTTGCTGAATATTGTATTCTGCATATGAAGTTTGGTGTGATCCATCACATGACTCATATATACATTTATATCATCAATTGGGGATTATATAATCCTCAATTGAATTGTCTGAAATTTCTGTAGACATGTAGGACATTTCATTTTAGTTTATATTATTATTTTGTAGCTATAGCATACGTGATATTAGAATATTCTCGTTGTGTTGCAGATTTTGGAAGCTGTCCTACCCAATATGCTAGAAAACAATCATGGCCACATTGTTGCTTTATCGTCCATGGCTGGAATGGTAGGCCTTAAGAACGTGGTACCGTATTGTGCGTCTAAGTTCGCCGTACGCGGTATGATGGAAGCACTACACGAAGAACTGCGCGAGACCATACCGAATACAAACATCAAATTCTCTACCATCTTCCCGTACATGGTCGATACGGGTCTGTGTAAGAACCCGAAGATCAAGTATCCGTCGATACTGTCACCGCTGCCTGTGAAACTGGTCGCTAAGCACATTGTTCGCGGTGCTTTGCAGGAAATTGAAGAACTATCTATTCCCAGTTATATGATCATGTTGAACAACATATGCAGGTAACAATCAACGGTGCTATTTGTTATTTCCTTTATATAAAATAAAAATATTTGTTATTTCTTGCAGACTGTTCCCCAATACAGTGTCGACTTTATTGAAGGATTTTTTAGATAGCGGTGTGGAATCAGATTTATGATTTGTTGCGTTGTTATTGTAATTAATAATAAATAAATCTTGTAAACAAACTTGTTACAAATGTTTAAATACAAACTAAAATGGAAATGTTAAGTTGACAAAACGGGGGGTGGGGGTTGGGGTGGTAATGTGATTTTGTTACAATTTTCCTTTTGTATTATTTTGCTTAAAAAAGCTAATGGCATGGCTCAATCAACATATATTATTCTACTAGTTTTGCATGTATAAATATTAATTAGTGTTTTTATTCCTGTTCCGGTAATCCAAGAGGACAGACTGGTGAATATAAATGTGGTAAAGAAATCTAATATTCAATGAACACAATAATAATAGTAATAACATTCGTGAACTTCGACAGTTATAATTTATGCAAATAGACTTTGCGTTATTATGATTCTCACAAACAATTGACTATAATTCGTTTTGAAGCTGTAGTTATATATGAACATATTTGCTGATATAAGAGTGCAGCAAGCAGTAGAAAGTGTCTGTAACACTCTTCCTCAACGTTCAGTTACATATTCTGCAGTATTCTCGTGTGATCAGTGCAACAGTATCAACATACATGTTTCACAATGCCTACAACAAACAATACAAGGTACAGTTTGTTACTATTTGTTATTATAATTGTTTCCTTAATCGATATTGTCATTTAATATATCAACACGTTGAAATAAGTAGTACTCTTTTCGGCAATTATTTTCCATTACTATTTTACAATGCAATGTGTGTTTGTGTTTAGCAGTGAAGAATTGAATAGAACCAATAAACTAGTCATGGTTATAAAAGTGTTTTGGCTGTTGTGTATTGCAGTGTACGAAATAGTGTTATCTGTCTTCCGATTACTTGTACCGGAGCCGGAGAAATCAGTGAAAGGAGAAATTGTTTTAGTAAGACTATCTATCAATTTGTACATTCCGTACACTTTCTTCACATTATCGTATCAATAAAAGTATATATTACCATTAATTCTATTTAATTAATAAGATTTATTTAAATTATAACCACTTTATGGGAATATGTAAATTGAGTCATTGAGTTTTTCTATTCAATTTGAATTCGTGAATAAAAATCAGTAATATCGAAAGCAAATTACATCCTTACCTATTAAATAACAATAGACTTCTAAACAAATTTGATATTGTTCGTTTTGGATTCGACATTTAAATTCTTGTGTATAGTAAATGAAATATCATTTTAGATATCTGGTGCTGGTCATGGTATTGGTAAAGAACTTGCGTTACAGTTTGCCTCGTTAGGTGCAACTGTTGTTTGTTGGGATATTAATAGAGAGAACAATGAAGAGACCGTAAAGGAAATAGCTGCTGCAGGAAATCCTAAGGCGTATGCATATGAGTATGTATGAATTGATAATAGCCTCTCAGGCACTCTTAGGTATTAATATTTGTCGTTCTTCTGTTAGTTGTGATGTTACTAATCGCCAAACAGTGCAGAATATGGCACACAGAGTTCAATCAGAAGTTGGAAATGTCACTATGCTTGTAAACAATGCTGGTATCATGCCTTGCCGTCCATTACTTAAGCATACGGAACAAGAGATACGTAGAGTTTTTGAGATTAATGTCATGGCACATTTTTGGGTAGGTAATGCTAATTGTACTATTCTAATATACTATCGATTGTAGAAGGAAAAAGTTACTAATCTTGCGCTTTTTTTGTTTTATTTCGTAGACATTAGAAGCATTCTTGCCTAGTATGCTAGAAAACAATCATGGTCACGTGATCGCTTTGTCATCAATGGCCGGCATGGCAGGCATAAGAAATCTAGTGCCGTACTGTGCATCGAAATTTGCCGTACGCGGATTAATGGAATCGCTACGTGAAGAACTACGGGAAACTATACGGAATACAAACGTCAAATTCACTACCATCTATCCATATATGGTAGACACGGGATTGTGTAAGAATCCTCATACACGATTCCCCTCAATCTTTGCACCCGTAGCTACTAATCTAGCGACAACGAAGATAATAAGTGCAGTCCGTAGGAACATGACAGAATTGACCATTCCGAAATATTTCATGTATTTGAATACATCACTGAGGTACGTAAGATTCAGAAATATCGACTAATAATTTGAAAAATGTCATTGTATTTTGTTCTATCGCTCCTAATCTATGGGGACAGCAAAATTATTTTGACGTAATGGGTTTTTTAACTGTATAAATTATACACTATAGTTTTTTATCAACAGACAGTTTGATTAGTTGAGTGGATATATCAGTATTTATCGTACAGGGTATTTGTGTATAGCGCTAGATTTCGAAATGTGATAATGTTTAGTATGTATTTATTAAAACTTTGAGCGAATGTTAATTGAAATGTGTTTGTATTGCAGAAACTTTCCGGAACCCGTGGCAACCTTAGTGAAAGACTTTATGGAATGTTTTGTAGACCCGGACATCTAAACTGTTAATATTGCAACTATATAATTGAACAACACTGTACACTACATAGCATATAAAGAGAAGTTAATCTAAATAATTATCTAGTTTCTATTAGTAAAGAATTAAAAATGGAAATATGTGTACTGTTATTATACAATATAGAAATTATAAATGTATGTAAGTTGCCGTTACTAGAGCGAAGGGATATTCAATTACTAACGATCTGAATGTTAATAAGCTACCTGCATACACAACTATAGTTCCCAAGATGTTCACCACAAACTTATATCCAAATGACCAGTGGTGTACATAGTAATTATAATAAATAATGAGATATCCGCTGCAATATATCCGCAGTTGAATAATTTGTTGCATTAATCGCTAATATATAAAGAGCAACCCGGTGTGAATCGACTAATCGTTACTACTATTCCAAAATGGAGAAAAATATCTTAATGCACGAAAGTATATCACTGTTGATGTACTGCGGCTATTGGTACATTCCACAAAAGAACAGGCCTATTTTTAATATACTTCTGAAGGTTTATTGTCGTACAATGTTGATAGTGTTTATTATTTTCGGAATATGCGATTATATTGAGGTAATATTGAAATATATGTATATGTATTCATTGTAGCATACAGCAGAACATTGTAGTTTAATCTGTAATACTTCCTACTGCAGATGTTCATCGTATGGCGGGACATGTTTAGTTTAATGATGAATCTCAGTGTATCACTGCTGTACGTTATACTGTTCGTTAAGACCAAGATGATACTGTTTGATAAGGATAAAGTGTGGGACTTGGTCAATAGAATGTACGAATTCCAACAGCAAGTGTTGAATGGCCACAACGAACAGAACAAAGTCATCTTCATGGACTATGCCCGATCGCTGGCAATATTCACCAGGATCTTTGCAGCAATGGTTGCATTCACGAAAGTTATGCTGCTTCTGCCAGGTTTCATGTGTATTATAGGCTACAATAAGGAGGTTTACGCACAAGGAGTAGTTATGAAACCGTTGCCATACCATTCTTATCTGCCATTCGATAAACAGAAACATCACGAATGGGCGTATGTAGTATTGGTAAAGTGTTCATCGTCATCCGTCACAGTTGTCATTTTACTTACTTTCTTATAACAGTCTATATTAGGTACGCCTGGTGGTTGTTATGTGTTTTCGTGGGATTTAGTTATCGTATCACTGCTGGTATGCGCTATATGCCAGTTGAAAATTCTGCAAAACTCATTGATCAGTCTAGGCGAGGCAGATGTAGAATCCGTGTATGAAGAAACCGTGGCTTGTGTTAAGTTGCATCAAAGTATTATCAAGTAAGTATAAACTGAACTTGATTTAACATCCAATACATTTGTAATTTTTCATTATTAGTTTCATTTCTTGTCTTGTATCCTTGTTAAGAATTTGCTGTTTAGCAAGTTACATATGAATCAGTGCATTTAGAAAATACATAAACTATCGCACAACTAAGCGTCCGTTTCTTGATCAGCATAACTTCTGTGTTGTGCTGGTTAACGGACTAATTTATCGAATTCTTGTTTCATTGGTCGTTGACACAATTACTATTCACATATCTAAATTACTTTCATACATATTAGTTGTGTTATTAAGAAACCATTAATAGAATTTCTCTGTAAACGTGTACATACATATTTATTATATATTACAGGTATGTTGAAGATCTGGACGCTCTACTCAGCAACATAATGTTCTTTGATTTCTTAGTCGCCGCTGCGTTCCTCTGTTCTATAGGATTCCGTTTAATCTTTGATGTAATCATAATTATTTAGTATTCCGTTTAGAACTAAATGTTGTCGTGAGAATGTCCGTAAAAAACTATAACAATTTATGGTTTTTAGTAGAATAGAAATAATATTTATATCTTTCGTTCAAAGAATTGTTCTAACTGTGATTATTTTAGACAAATCTTGGAATTCCGGAAATAATGTCATGTGCTGTTTACCTTGGTGCTGCTTTAGTACAGCTGTTTGTCTTCTATTGGATAGGAAACTTATTAATGTTAGAAGTGAGTAACATATATAGTTATTCAGGGATTAGCTGAAATTGGTTTTTTATTTTTGTGAAAAAATTGCTCAATCAAGTTGGACAATTTGGAATAAATTTCTAACATCTCTCATTTCTAATACAGAGTGTGGAGGTTTGTAACGCCGTTTGGTCAAGCAGATGGTACAACTTTGACAAGCGAGTTAAACAACTGCTGGTTTCAATGATGATGCGTGCACAGAAACCGCTGAAAATCACCGTGGGTGTATTCTATGATATGAATCTAGAATCTCTGATCATTGTAAGTATATTAACTGCGTACTGGAATTGTAGCTGAAATAAGTTAGTGCACTTTTAGAATATTTTACTAATAAAATGACAACAAAATAATTCATGTTCAACGATAATACTGGTACAGAAGAAGAATAGTGAACTAAAAGTCTAATTTTCAGATTTTACGAGCCTGGTATTCTTTCTGCACAGTTCTGATGCAAATGCAAGAATAATAAATGTCATCAATACAGATGCCAGAATCCAAGTAGTATCTTATGAATAGTACAGAAATTACAAACACAACGTTATTTTGAGATCACAAGTTCGAAATGTGCACTTCACGCTATATCCCAGTTACCTGGGAAAACACGATTTAATTCACAGTTTATACCTATATATATATATATATATTACACAAAAGGGTTGGAATAGAATTCAGCTTAGAAAAATTGAAAAATATGTTTACATTAGACACAAATCAATATTTATTCATTTTCATGTTATATAGATATTTATAGATTAGTTGCATATTATTTAGTCAATATTAAAAGAACAAACATTAAATAAACCCGTAATTCCTTGTTCCTAAATATTATTTGAATTAACTTTTATTTGAATGTGTACACTGTTAATTTTAATATGCGTAGTACACGAATTATAGATGAACTTCAAATCAATATACACAATGATAAAAATCACAGGTAAACAGGAAATAATTTTCATATTTAATTAACAGTATCTGATAAAACGATTGGTCTATACAAGCGTTGGCATGTATTTAGTCATTTCAGTGCGAAGTAACAGTGTTGAAATATGCCGGTGAAAAAGCGCGAAACGAAAGAAAATCGTTTTGTTAAGACATTTCGTGAGTATGCCGAACACACCAGTTTTCATGGTGTCAAATATATTGTGTCTAGGGATAATACAATTTATGAAAAGTACGTCAAATCTATCTTGAAGTGTCAGTAATATATTGCAATATTGTTTACGCGTATATTACAGAATTCTATGGGCTATAGTAGTAGTTTTATGCATCGCTGGAGCCGTGTACATGACAATGATATTCTGGAACAGATTCAGTTCGAATCCTATCAGAATTACTATCCAATCTGTGCACAAACATACGTCAATTATAACATTTCCCGGCGTAACCATTTGTACAGCTGTCAGACAAGTTCCTGAGAAAGTTGATAAACTATTAGCTAACTTGTAAGTGTAGTTCAAATAGGCATTGTATATTTCTTAAACTAAAC
The DNA here is from genome assembly GCA_022063505.1 of Calosoma granatense. NCBI lineage: Eukaryota > Metazoa > Arthropoda > Insecta > Coleoptera > Carabidae > Calosoma > Calosoma granatense. The sequence continues at coordinate 1,168,455 of JAGJTL010000054.1, forward strand.
TAGCCACGGAATACATTTATGTTTTTCTTTAGTTTATTAAATTTGTGTAACAATATTCGTAAATCTACGTGTAGTTCATATTAAGCAAGCCGCTGTACATAGATGTAATACTGGTTGCAATAAATTTACCAACAATTTCATTCCAACAATACGAAACTATAAATGATTTTCAGGACTCTGCCAACGAATATTAGCAGAGAAGATGTCAGAGCTGCAATGCCAATGTTAATGGGCTACATCCATTATCGAGAACTGGATCAAAATGCTGTAGATTTGTTAGACACCGTGTTCCGTTTGAATAGATACAATGCGGATGATGTATTTAAGAAAATAGAACCGAGCTGTGCTGAGATGATACTGAAATGTAAATGGGAGAACCAGATTGTACCGTGCAAGAAAATGTTTAAAACTTCACACACAAGAGACGGTCATTGTTGCACGTTCAATGGAAATGATGATAGGTAAGTTATACATTTATCTACATAGACAACATATTCTAGCATTACAAACTAGTAAACGTTTGAATCATTTGTTAAATCAGCAAATATATACCGACTTTTGTGTATAATAAAAATGTTCTTGCAGTGCAAATTTCACAGCATACAGAACTTTGTATTACGGCGTTCAAATGGGTCTCTCCATGATATTAAATCCATTATCAACTAATATATCAACACAGGTTTCTACTTTGAATTCGGCTGGGATAAAAGTAAGATCTAATCATTTTCTATGCACAATGTTTATAGTTGTAATTTTAAAGTAAGCACTCCTATAGAAAATATTGTTATTGTTGATGCGGTATCACTGAATTGTTTATACTTTAATTGATTTGTACACTAATTTTCAATCTGAGAACAGTGTTCTATTTTGACTTTTAACAGTACCAGTATTATAATAGCAATAATTAATTACAGATACTAATTCATAGTCCAGAAGATTATCCAGGATTGTCCAGTATTGAGAAAATATTAGGTGACGGTACAGAATCTTTTATACGAATACTTGGCACTAAATTGATCTCTTCATCGGATGTGAAATCACTCACAGCTACACAGAGAGGCTGCTTGTTTGAGAACGAGATGAAACTGAAATATTTCAGGCAATATCGCGATACCAACTGTGGAACGGAGTGCAAAATGAATAAAGTATATCAATACTGTGACTGTATACCGTATTATTTTCCTCGTTCAGGTAAGTAATATATTTTTTTAATAATCTACTATCATGATATGAATTTTGTTAGTAAGTTTTGATTGAATAATAATTATATATGTTTCTGAAGAAGCGTAAAGCTATTAGAATAAATAACAAGAATGAGTACGAATGTTACACTATTTAAATGTGAAGTTTCGATTGATTTCTCTACTTTACAGATAAACCCATATGTAATTTATCAGCCATTGCATGTTTAATCAAACATTACGGTAAGTAATTTGTAAGATTTATATTCAATCATTAAAGAAATATATATTAGTACGTTTTGCAAATCTTGTAGCTTGCCATATCTATATCATATCATAACAAAATGTCACTATTTACAGACGAAATCTTTCGAAGTCCAACGAAAGCAAATACAAATACAGAAAAGGCAGCCAATAACACTATTAATTTGGATTGTGATTGTCCGCCACATTGTAACGATGTATTTTATGCCGTACAAACATCCAGTATACCACTGAGTGATGTGCCATATACTGCATCCAATTTCTAGTAAATATTAGTGTTCGAAATCAAATAACTGAAAGAATGAGACTGTGTATTTCAATTTTAGCAAATCCGAACATATTAAAGAAATCAAAGATAAAATGGTAGTACACATATATTTTGGAAGCCATTACCAGACGGTAATGATAAGGGATGCTATTACATCCACTTACTATCTACTTTGTAAGTATTCATGTATTATGATTGTATATTATTATACGTCAATTCGGTGTTCGCACTTTTACTTTTGAATGATTTATGTAAAAAATATTATTGAACAGATGTTATTTCACATCTATTATATATTATCCTTTTTTAGCTTCCTTTGGTGGTGTATTCAGTTTATTCTTGGGCTGTAGTTTCGTGAGCATATTGGAAATAATTTATTACTTTTGCATAAGGATATTCATTAAGTACTAATATGTGAATAGAATAATTGCTTAAATGATTGTTGCTTTGTTTTAAGTATTATAGTTTTGAAAATAAGCTAGAATGTTTAAATGTAGGCGGAATATTATTTAATGCTACTTTTCAAATTGTTATTAGAAAATTTGCTATTTATTATGAATTATTTTAATTCCTATAATAATCTAAGTTTCCGACTCAATAAAAATGTACCAGTAAACGAAAGTAGATGATGTATTCATGTAACATCTTTGCTTTTTGATTTTATCACACATTTTGATATTTGTTATGAAAAAGCATATTACATTTTTTGAATCACTGTACACTCGAGCTACAGCGCCAAAAGCGGATTCTAGTGTAACTGGTGCATGCCGGTTGACAGCTGTCAAATGTCAAAAATGGATTTGTTTAATTGGCAATTTAGCAAAGAAGTACAGCCAGAATTAGATAAATTTATGTGTGTAGTAAACAGCAATCGAAAAAGTGAAGAGTGTTATAACTTCAAGCTATTCAAAGAAATTTTTCCAGAGGTAGAAATAATTTTTTGACTTAAATATGATTTGTGTACATTTACTGTATTCTAGCTTAATACAGAAAATCGCAAAACAGGTGTTATTAATGATACAGATGTTACAGTAATTGATAATGATGAGGAAAATACATCAATTGACAATGTTTCATTACTTAATGCAACATTAGCGAATTTAACTTGTATTGAAACTAAAGAAAAAATTACAAGTACAGATTTACAAAACTTTATTGCATACGTACAAGAAACTCTTGAAATAGAGAATGCGTTACTGGCTGATAAAGATCTGCTTAAGTTAGCCACGGAATATAATGAGAATGAACTGGAATGTATATTTACAAGTTTAGCAAGTTCGTTGACAGATCAAGGATTACTCAATATGAGCTATTCTGTGTGTGGTTATACTGGTCCGAATAAAAATAATTTAGCAAAACAATTTTTCAGAACCGTACTCCTGAAAAAGGTAGTGTAAGTTTTTAATATTTTTAGTATTGTAGTAGGTTGTACAAATCAAACAGTGGTATTGTTTGTTGTAATATATAATAATTACTTTCTTTCAGTTCACAAGTACAGACCCTACATCGATACTAACATCAATATTGAAAAAAATTAGCGAAGTATATACTGATCTAGCAAGAAGTGAATTGCTAATTCCAATGTTAATTCGTGAATGTCCACTGTGGCATCAGACAGCAATAAATGTGTTGTCGGAAGTTGAAACACAGTACCTCTTAAGGTATAGAATTGTATGAAAATTGTTTCATATTAAATAATTTCTGCTATCTTGTACTTTCTCAAACACTACGACCTTATCGATTAAAAGTGAAAAGTTGTGTGTGTACAGTTTTAGATAATAACTAATTGTTTTGTTGTAGAGATTTTTTGTATTCATGTTCAAAGTTGGAGGTGTGGCATTTGCCGACGATATACGCAATGCTGTCACAGAAAACTGAGGAGGCGGTTAAACGTCGCTTAATAAATCTGATGGCAGCATCAGCAGTCACATTCTGTAATGAGAAACAGTTCATGAGACTGTTCACTAGTTTAATACAGAAACTCGGTACAGGCTACGAGGATCAGAAAGAAGTACTATACACTATTGTCGAACGAAACAAAACACTGTTGAGGACAAGTGCACATAAGATACTGAACGAATGGGCAAACATGAACACAGAACAATGAACATACGGAACAATATGGTGGATATAAAGATCTGTTGTGAAATTTATTGATATCTATTCATTTTGTTTTTGGAAATGAATTCATAGTAAATAAGTACGAAATTAATGCCTATGTATATTGTTAAGTATATTTTTGATATTTTAATAAAATTGTTAATATTTATAAATAAATGTAATACGCATCAATAAGTAAATTAACGTCCTGTTCCTAGCATCCAAATTGCCGTAATCGTAAATAAATACATTATCAAATATGGGGCAGACCAAAAAGTAAACCATTTTTATTTAAATTACGTTATCTTCACTTCCTGTATTTATATTAATATTTACGCACAAAAATGCCTTTTTTGTTTAAATTAGTTCAAAATCAATAAATCCGAACATTTTTATTTTGCACAGTTGGAAACCCTGACGACATTTGGTTTCTTAGCAGCCATTTTTGTTTGCTGTATGATCGGAAGGATAGAAAAGCAACGACAGTTATTTTGCATGAAAGCACGTTATTTATTAAATTTGAGGATATATTTTTGTGATAAGTTAGCATCCGATGTTGAAAACTGAACCTTCAATGAGGTATACGGGTGTTCTGTGAGTTAAATAGTGTGAGTAACGTCTTACACATCACATCTTGTGTTCCAGGGACATAAATATGTCTGGAGGTGGAGATCAGGAAGATGGATATGTTGTGAAACTGCGGGGCTTGCCGTGGTCTACGACAGTGGACGAGATACTTAAGTTTTTTAGAGATTGTAAAATATTGGACGGCCCGAATGGTGTACATATGACTACGTCGCGAGAAGGTCGACCTAGTGGTGAGGCTTTTGTGGAATTGATTGATGAAGAAGATTTGAAACATGCTCTTAAAAGGGACCGAGATCACATGGGAAACCGTTATATTGAAGGTATTGTCCAATTTACTATTTATCAGTACTTTGTTAAGCTGTACATCTCCGTTGATTCGACCTTTTGACTTTGCTGAATCATACATCTACACACGTACGGTTATTGTCCTGTATACTAAATGTGACGTATCATTCATGTACATTACATTGTCTCGCTGTATAAATACGTGCAGATGTTTTATCGGCTGCCGCCGTAACTATGATTACAACTGGGATTGTTTTACAGTGTTTAAAGTGAATCGTGCCGAGATGGAGTGGGTGGTAAAGCGAAGCGGACCACAGGATTCGTTTAGTGAGGATGGCTGTATCAGATTACGCGGTCTACCCTTCGGATGTTCTAAAGAAGAAATAGCACAGTTCTTCACAGGTATGTGTATGTGTGCGCGCGCGCGTGTGTGTGTGTGTGTGTGTGTGAGTACCTTATATAAAGGTAAATAAGAAGCATTACAGTGTTATTGTTTACCTCTGTATACATGACAGTTGTTGAGGACATTCTTATTACTAATACTGAAGTTGACACAATTTATTCTACAGAGAAATTGAATCAGACTGATTTCATTAGATACAATTTTACTGTTCAGTGTAATATTTTGAAATCAGCCTGGTAAATTACAAACTAGACTATTTGATTGGGTAATATTATAAATATGATACATACGTACATACATTTATTTATTCTTTATTATTATTATTATTATTTTTAGTTGTTGTTTATGATGATGTAGATTAATACTGTTGATATGTATATTTTTATATCTATATTGTTTAATAATTTCTATGATAATATATTATGGGACTTGTTATAATGATGATGATGATAAAATGTGTGTGGGTTGTTCTGGGTTAGGGTTGGAGATAGTGCCCAACGGGATTACCCTACTGACTGACTACTCGGGGCGGAGTACGGGGGAGGCTTACGTTCAGTTTGTTAACAAAGAAGTGGCAGAGAAAGCTCTGCAGAAGCATCGGGAAAGAATAGGACACAGGTGGGGTTTCACATGGGCGGGAGGGGGTCTTACCATCCCTATAGCTCGCTCACTCTCTCTCTCTTATAAATAATAATAATAATTAAGTATATACATATATATTGCTAAATATATATATATTACTATATACTTATAAACATACATTCACATCTATCACACACATGCATACACATAGAATCTATTTGAATCGTTAAAAATACACGCAAACATGACATCCATTGTCATTGGGACACTCGTCAATCAATCAATACATATCTCTGTACGTATATATGGGAATTATTCTAAATTATCGTAGAAACAAACGTATCTACATCATATTTTCAAGAAATACTTTGTACTCGGTCAGATTAACTCTGCCATGTAAACATCATCAAATACAAGTTAATCTCTTGGGTAACAATTCTATTTAGAATGATATTACGTTAATATAATGGCAGAAATATTCACTACTATATATTTGGGTAAGCTAGTAATGTATAACAAATAATCCTAAATGTGTATATGTTATAATATAATGCATACTTTCTTTACTTATGTCAAACATTTTGATCAACTTGTCTTTGAAATGTTCCGTCAAAAATACTCGTCACGAATGATGACAAAGACATGTACGATTTTTTTGTGTGTATTTTTAAAAACTACATTACTAAACGTCATATGGAATTGGTTTAGAATCAAGTATATGGTGTTTTTTTTAATATACATTTTGATGTGTGTATGATAAAAAATATGTATACATATAACTTTGCCAGTTGTAATTTGGAAACCGAAGGTAAGGCTGATATCTGATATGTTTATGGGATTTATTCGGCATAGATGACGAACATTTCATGATAATATGTATACTTTGTTACAAACTAGACTTATTGATAGCTTTTGTTAAAGGTTACTGTTGTATTAAACACTTCTTTATTGGTATTGGTTTGTGTTGGACTGTCACAATTTTATTCCAACTAGAGTCTGTATAAAAGAATAGAATCTGACAAGATATTCGTGTACGGATTCCTTTGCAATTTCTCCTATCACTTGACAGATACTCAAAAGTACAAGGCGTGTAGTATGCATGATAATACATTATCGGTTATTCCATTCCATGGTACGTCACAATCTATATACACACATACACACTCTCTGTTTGTTTTTATTAAGATTGTTTCACTTATGTATTGTTTGGTGAGTGTGTTGGACGTGGTACTAACGACTAGTATTGCACTGATCCACAGGTACATTGAGATATTTCGTAGCAGCTTGTTTGAGATACACGGTGCTGTCGGCGGCCCGAACAGACGGTTGAGTTCCGCACCCGCCATCAGTTACAGTTCTCGGCCTGCACCCTATGACCGGGGTGATCGTTTCGGTGGAGCCAATAGATACCAGCCGAATAATAATAGAGGATCAAGGAACTATAAAGGTACGCGTGACAACTTTAATATACTAATAATATAGCTTGTATACATGAGTATCGCATAGGATCGGGACACATGTGCATATGATCAGTCATAATTCACCTGTACAGATTACAACAACTATGACAACTCACCGTGGATCGGCAATAGTCCTGGCGGCGGATATCGAAACGGTCCAGGGGGTGGTGGCGGCGGCGGCGGTGGTGGTGGTGGTATGGGCGGCGGTGGTAATATGAAACAGTATGGCGGACACAATGGTAATATGGGCGGTGACAGGCGTAACATTGGCGTACATTGTGTACACATGCGTGGTCTACCCTTCAAAGCAACACAACAGGACGTAGCCTATGTAAGTGCGCAGCAAAAACAACAACACTATGTTCACATGCAGTAAGAATCAAGAAAATATATCATATATAGCTGACTAGGCAAAGAAGAACAGTTTATTTATTATTAACACGAATATATTCAAGGTAATTATTGTGTTACCAAACGCCGATGTGTAATGTGTGATGATTCATTGTATGTCCGCAACCCAACACACACGGGTGAAAAGCTAATTGCATACATAACGGGGGTACTTGTACTGGCATATGTATAAGACGGGGTATATTATTTTATACTTACAAAATGTCAAAAAATAATTGTGTGTTTGTGGTCTGCAGTTCTTCAAACCCGCAGTGCCCATTGGCATTCACATGCTTCTCGATAACTCAGGCCGCGCGTCCGGCGAGGCGGACGTGGAGTTCGGTACGCATGAAGACGCTGTTAAAGCGATGACAAAAGACAAAGGACACATGGAGCACCGATACATTGAGCTGTTCCTCAACTCTTCACCGGGCAGCGGACATGGCTACAGTGGCGGTGGATCAGGTAAGAACTATGGCTCGAATTATTGACTGTGAGCCCCTCCACACTGATTGCGATGATATAACATTCAATTATATATATATTAATATTACCGGATGATGATGGTGATGTTGTTTTGATTTCTCGATAAAGTAACTGTGTGATTCGTCGCAGTTAAAACTGTAATAAGAATATAAAGTATGATCAAAGTTAATGTATGTTAGCGAGAAATCAACGCAACAGTTCATAATCATACACACATGCTTATCATTTCTAACAGTTATACTGTTTAGTTCATAATTCTAATAATATTGTACTATAAAACGTTCTCTGCATGTACAACACACGGATGTCACACAAACAGCATGTAATGACAGATCTGTGTTTGTGTGACGTCACATGTGTAATATGTGCTGTACTTTTTGTAAATGGTCTTCTAAGGCAGAATTTAATTAAGCATATTGCTGTGTATATTATAATTCTTGTTATACTATATAATTAGACTGAATAATATTTAATAAATAATGGGGTAACATTGATTGAAGACATTATACATTTTAATTGGTAATTTTATTTATATTTTAAATATCTTTTGTATGCTCTTGTTTATCACTTCTGAAATTATCAGAGTTGCTAGAAACACTCAGTTACTGACTGTTGTAGAATATAAGTTTTATTATTTATTTACAATTATTGTACTTATTGATAATCTTCCACATAATGTTAATATGTCACCCCATTGTGAATATGTTGTACAAATAATGTTTAAGATTTTCTCTAGATGTAATGAAACCTGACTTATAACAGCTTGTGTATATGTCGATATCTGGACTATGTTATGATAATACAGTTCTCTTAAATACAATTATTTTTTATGTATTTATAATTATTATTACTAGTACATAGTAGTAGTAAATATTAGCAATACGTTCCGATGGCTGTTACAATCATTTTAATCAACTCTGCAAATAAAATGATGATATTCCAGTTTTTATTTTTGTATGTGTATACAACTTTATCGTATATTAAACATTTTCACTGTCATTGTTGTTGCAGGTGGACACCGAGGGGGACGCGATAATTTCAAGTTAAAACAGATACGTGGCAACGATTTCAGTTCGTTTATTTAAAGAATCTATTATTATCATTTCTGTCTGTTCGTACGTATGTATGTGTTGTAGTTAGATACGAATGTGTGTGTATGGTCATCATATCGCATTTAAGTGCTTAATAATCGTCGATTTATTACATTATATTTGTTAAATTACACATGTCACCACCACCACCGCCAATCCTCCCCAACCACGCCCTCTATTTTACTTTATTTTCAAATGTATTATTTAAATACAAGATACTTTTGTAAGAAAACATTATTTCGCATTTACATTATTCATTTCTTGTCCTGGATTTGTATCATCTGTGGGTATATCAGTTAAATGGGTTTATTTCACTAATTATAATACTAGTATATATTCCATAGAATACTGGTAATTATTGGGGTAGAAATATTTGAAATTTGATATGAAGGGAAAACGGAATTATCCAGGCATTTACATTGAAATAGATCATGACAATTTGAAGTATATATTAGTAACTTGCTATTTGTCAAGTGGTAAAGCTTGTTTTAAATGGGATTTTAACATTTAATTTGAAGTACTGATAAAAGCACATGTTATGCTGTAATGAGTAATGAGGTCATGCAAGTACTCTTATCAGTAGACGGGATATATAGTACATACTTGTGAAATGAAGTATAGAATTCAACTAATAGTATATAACTGCTATTTTTGCTTAGTATGCCACAGGTAAAATATTAGGTTTAGTGCAAGGAATGGAGGGTACAGAAGGAAGATTTAATATTTCTAAATTTGTATTTATTTAAGACTTAAAATACGTTCTATAAAATACACTTACATGATAGAAAAAACAATCTGCATTAAAGTAAAATATGTCAAAAGTGAAAATGATCATGTTTGTTGTAAAGGACATTACACATTACGTACTTAATTGCTATATATATATATATTGTATTAACATAATGTTTATATTAATTAATTAATTTATAATTAATCATCAATTCATAATAATAATATTATATAAAAGTCCTGGTTTTTTATTTTTGGAACTCTTAGTTGAATCTGTTTCTTCTCGATCTCATCGATGGTTCATTACAAATGATTATGCATTAATATTTATTTGTCTTGTCTTGTCCTGTCCTGTTTGTATATGTCGGTATATATTTATTTCGTATGTATAACTCTCTGATCGCGCGATTATTCTCGTCTATCTTCACACGTACTGTTTCGCTTGCACTTAGCGACTTATTAACGGCGATCTCTCGAATCGGACCGGCTGCGTCGGTCACGCGAACGAGACCTGGAGCGTGGCGAACGTGAACGGCGTGGTGAACGTGACCTAGAACATTGGGAGGAACGTGATGAATCGTAGCTGGCCGTAGAGTGGCCCTTACCTAACAAGCCACTCCAGTACCAGTATGTTTTATATAATTACCACAATCATATAGTAAATATTCTATTAATATTATGTTACTATCAGAGCACTGTGTATATTAGATCAATATACTGAAATAACTCCACTAAATACATTGATAGATATGCAGCAGTAGAATTAGTTCATCAGACACGGAATAAATATTTACTAACATTTCTGATGTAAAGCAAAAACAGATTCGAACAATGTTGTTTATTATTTAAATATAATACCTCTCTTCTGCATATCAATCAATAATATTAAAAGAAATAATAAGTAATAAATATCGAAAAATTATGAAAATAATAACGAACATTTGTTTTCTGTAAGTGACGTTTTGAGACTGATTGACGTTTACTCGACTGTGTGGGAACTGGAACGCACGTTGTATATGCTACGAAACTGCTACTGACTGCGTGAAGGGATGGCGCTTGCGTTGTTTTAACAAGTAGTAGTAGTAGTACTTAGTAGTAGTAGTAGTGGTGGTGGTAGTTGGTTGGTGATGATGAAGATGGTGATAGTTGGTTGTGGTGGATTGAAGTATATATATATAAATATATATATATAGTTATATATCGGAGATAGTAGTAGTAGTAGTAGTAGTCGTAGTAGTTTTACATAGAGCAGAGAAATACTATTTGTTGCCGCTGTAGCAGTGGTTGACACGGTGACGTTGCCCCGGCCCAGTTGACGTTGATTTCATTTGATTGCTAGATATTGTCACGACGGTGAAGTCACGATGCAATACTGGTGATGTTGGTGGTGGTGGTGGTGGTGGTTGTTGTTGTTGTTGTAAAGATGAGATGTGTTCGGAGCTTTTAGGGTTGGTGGTGATTGTGTTGGGGAGACGGGGTGCTCTTTCGGGGGTCGGGCGGGGTGGTGGTGACATTTTAACAGCAGTAGTAGTAGTAGTAGTAGTAGAACTGATGAGACAGTCCTGGAACGTGCGTCAAATGACCACACTCAGTTACAGTGAGTTACAATAAGATATTACATATATATATAATCATAATGTACATATACATATGTGTGACTGCGAGTCACCAGTATTTTAGGCTACATAAACAACAGCACAACAGAGACTGTGTGTGTGTGTGTGCGTGTATGTACGCCTCTGCTTACCTTGAATATCTAGGTGGAGGACCACGACGGCCCCCAGAACCGCCACCCCGACGTGACCGGCCTGAAGACATCTCAACACGTACTCTTGTTCCGCAACACCGTCTGGAAATCAACAAACATTAGTATTACAAATAAATAATAGCTGCGCGAATACATCTGTATTTATGTAAGCTCGCGCAATGAAATACAAAAGACTCACACACCCTATACCATAAATAATCAATACAACACACACATTAACGTTGAATAAATAAATGTATTTCTTACGTTCCATCTAATCCACGTACTGCATCTTCTGCGTCCCTAGGATCTTCGAATTCTACAAACGCAAATCCAGGCGGATTGCGCGCCACCCAAACATTCCTTAACGGGCCATATTTACTAAAGGCGCTTTCGATTTCATGTTTGCTCGCGGACGAGCCCAGGTTTCCCACATACACTTTGCAAGACAAATCCCATTCACGATAGCGCGACATTCTACAAATGATAAATAACACAATTTCAATATACCATCAAGCAATCGACTAGCAAGGTGAAAAATTAAGGAAATATTCTAAGTATAGAAATAAATTGGAAAAATGCAAATGCGCATTAGAAAATGGTGCTACCGCTTAATGGCTGCAAACACACCTTCTACTTGCACTAAACACCAGCCTTTTTCTGTTAACTATTTCATTAAACCCACCTGTTGCTATTTAAATTCCGGGTTTAATTCAGAAAGAATGGAAATTATACGTAATAATTACTGGAAAAAATATATATCACAAACACATAAATCTTGCATCTGCAACTAACAAAGAAGAATAATGGCGACCGGGAAATACAA
>JAGJTL010000054.1:1181368-1191665 GCA_022063505.1 Calosoma granatense
GTACCGTTGTTGTTAAATTTGATTTAAATGTTTATACGGAACGTACGTTTAGTAATTTTTGTTTTGCCACTATGTCATCCTGATTCGTTTGAATTTGACAGTTGCTAAATGAGTATTGTCATCAGGGTTAAAGTGATTACAATCTATTTACAATGTTTGTTTTACTGAAATAGTGTACGAAAATAATAATTGTGTTTAATATTCAGTTGTTAAATAACAAGAGAATATGGATTCATTCTTGGAAGAACCGAGGAAGACTCCAAAACCTGCTCCTGTTATTCAAGTAAGTACTGAAACCATTCATTTATTTCTGAATTATTGGTAGATTTTTAAACATAAATCGATATTTTACCAGGAAATGAGTACTCCTACAGTCCCTGAAGTCTCACTCATGTTCCAAAATGCAAGAAAAGACAAAACTGCACCGGCTAATATGAAAATTGGAAAACCTATGCAATCCTATAATGCATGGAAATTACGTAGTTTACCGAATAACAATACGGAATATGATTCTTTCATAATGCCCAATATACGTATGGGTAATAAGGAGAATATCAGCACCGTGCAACAATTGTTGGAAGACAAAAGTTTGCTGTCAAAGAAACAAGTTAGATTTGAGAGTCCCGTGCAGAGAAATGGTGATATGTTACAGTATCCGAGTGGCAAGCAGAATGTTCCAAAAATGAAGAAGATCTCAGAGACTACCGTAGAAAAAATAACAGAGCCAAAACCAGTGACAAGATATGATGTTTTAAGTAACAGTCGCGCAGTAATAAGTAATGTATCAATCGATACAATGAATGCATGTACACAAGGAACCGGTATTTCTAAACCGTTTGAGAAATTGTACGTTTCCAACATTCCGAATCGTGAATTAGATTTGAGTTTTTTAGAACCGGCAAAAAATCCTTGTAATTTTATTAGAACCGATGCTGGGCATACAGTTCGACCACGTTTAAATAGTCCTGTATCTGCTGACAGAATGAATCCAATAGATTATAATACTAATGCATATAATAGACATACAAGACCAGTATTAAACGATACATTATCCAGAAATACTGTCACTCCTGAGACAGTTAATCCTACTGGTTATTATCATAACACAACATTAGGACGTACACCTTCACATATGTACAATGAACCTTTAACAAGAATCGCAGCAGTACCGTATCAGGATATTCTCGCAGAAGTTCGGAGAGAAACAATGTTTAAACAAACTGACAGACAAATACGACCAGACAGTGATATATTAGTTAATAAACAAGATAATGACAGAACTTCGAATCAAAGTAATAGTATTTCAACTGAAGTTATATCTGTGCCTGCTGAACCTGTTCAAACAGAACAAACAACATCAAATGCAGTAGTTGATCCGCCGTCAAATGAAAATCCATCTATGAGTGACTTATTACAAATAATCAAACTACAAAATGAACAGTTACAGATGCTACAAACACAGGTGGACAAACTGGTCCAGTTAAACTTGAAATCTGAAGAAAATAAACAACGCAATGTGCAAGAACAAGTGCAAAAACAAAACGAACAAGTTGTCATCTTTAAAGATCAACAAGTAGAAACTAGTTTCGTGGAAGATGGTCACCGGAAAATGATCGTACGAGAGGAATCGATAGAGAAGAAGAATAACAAGATTTCCGTAGGTATGATGACAAGTTTCGAAGTGAGTTTCAAGCCACCAGTGACGAAGAAAAAAATGAAACCACGGAATATGCAGCCAATGAACGATGTGTCAAGTAATGATGTTAGTTTCTATGAGACGGCACGTCATCGCGGTAGGTCGCGGAGGAAACATCAACATCAAGAGTTTGTACCGAAGAACAGCAGAAAACAACAAGAGAACTTCCGTGTCTTCCCTGAATCGTGGAAACGACCGAATGAAACGGAGTATTCACTGGGGTCACAGGAGTCGCTGGAGGTGGAAGAACCGCCCGAGAGTCCGGAGAATAGCATACATATAGATATGCAGGAATACGATACGGAGTAAGTACTGTAACATCTTCGTTCATTTAATATAAAATCATATACGTTTATCTTTGTTATTATTTAGCACTGAACTTGGTTAAGTTCGAATGCTGCAATCAGCCCATATGTTCCTTGTCTTAAATTAGTTTCTATACAAATATTCTTTTTTCAGTACTGATGACGAGTATTCAATGGATCCTGGATGGACTTTTTGTAGAGATATTGTGGTAGGTTTGTAAAAATAGTAAAATAAATCACTAGAAGTCTATTCTGTTTCTTTCAACCTAGATCATATTTAGTTTTGGTCTATTGTTAATTTTATGTTTTGCAGGGCCAAGTTAATAATATGTATACGCCAACAAATCAAGAAAATTACCGAGGACAGAAGCAGACAGAGGTTCAAGCTACAGATACCACGTTACATTGCATTAAACAAGCTACACTTCAACATTTGCACAATGATGGATTCGTGCAGCCCAAGTAAGTCTATTTATTTATTTATTCCTAACCGCCCTACAGGACACATGTCCCAATTACATATACACACGTTTGTTGCTTGATAACTACATTTATTAATAAAGGAAAAAATATATCAACCAGTAATTCATCTACAGATCCGTAGAACATACACTTTATTAGTACAAAATGGTATAATTTCAGTGGAGCAGATGGTGCTTTGAAACCGAATGATATTAGCTTTGCGGTAAAACAGTTACTAATGAAATATTTACCTGATGACGGCCTAGTGAACGTGGTGAACAAGAACACACAGGAACCACACCAGCATATTCATCACCAACAACAGCATCAGAGAAAACCTACGGACGTGTCAGTAGCAACGTTCAAATACACACAACAGTACAACGTAGTAACGAATCCACAAGCATACCATAGCAGTAAAGGTGAGTTCTGTACATAATACTATAGGCAACAGTATTTCATAACAATATTACGGAAGAATATATATGGATAGTGTTGTCAGTCACGTCATGATTAGGATTAATTATACATAATAATGAATAACATTTAGAAATTATACCAGCAAATTGATTAGGGAACAATTTACAAGGAAAATAAATTGACAGTATTAACATAAAACAGTCAGTAAATTGATGATAATTGACATATTTCAGGCCACAAAGCCAAAACAAATCCAACCAAAAGATCATCACAACGGAATCCTGGCGATCCAAAAATATTAGACATAACAACGATAAAACAACAGCCTAAATTATTATAATTAAAATATGAATATTTATATCAATGTTATAGAAAGTGAAATGAGAATTAATAAGTATGTATTTTGTATATTTTTCTTTATTCTGTACATCTAAATAAAACAACTCAAAAAATAACAATATTCATTCATTGTACTATTATGAATAAAATATTTTATATCATAATTTTACTATGAGTGCTACTAGTGACTAGATTATATACTAAACGATTCCCCGCAACCACATGTGCCCTTAATATTCGGATTGTTGAATACAAACTCTGAACTCAACTTGTTTTCCACATAATCCATTTCTGTACCTGAAAATTACAAAATACACACAATTAATACATACATTTGCACACAGTTCATATTAACTGTTTATAAAGTTATTAAATAGAACATTCCAAAGAATTTTTAAAAAGAAATGTGAACTGTTAACTGTCTCGCAAATTAGTACATTAAAATATTTAAATAAATGTCGCAGTTTCAGCCAATGTATGTTTTCTCTCACCTAGAAGTGATAATTGTGCCTTCTTGTCAATCAGAACACGCACACCATCTTGTACAACTTCCTCGTCCAACTTTTCTATAAGAATTATTCTGAAATTAATACTGAATCAAATGCAAATGAATACTAACTATATACCTTTAGTCTGAGCATAGTTCAATGTGTATGACAGTCCATTACAACCCCTCTGTTGTACACCAACTTTCAATCCTATCTACAACAAACAACGCACATATTTGACTATAAAACATAACAAAATGCAGCGTAGTTGACACTTACATATTCATCTCTTCCTGCAAGCAATTGTTTCACTTTTTGCACAGCTGACGGAGTCTAAAGATATAAGGTTATATAATAAAAAAAATAAATGTTATATACATTTTAACATTAACTGATATATATTTACCAATACTAACGCTGCTCTTAACGGTGCAATTTTTCTATTTTTTACAGCTCTGACTGTAGCAGTTGCTAATGATTTTGTAGCCATATTATTGTGCCAAAAACGTCAAATTTTGCAAACTAATTTTCTGACAGTAATCAAAATCGTAATGCAGCTAGACTACACTATTGGATCATAAAATTTTACTTTTCTCAAAGTATAAATATTCCTGGCTAAGTATACAATGTTGTTGTCGCATTGTATTAAGTGCAATATCGATTTGAAATTATGATAATTTTTAATATCGGCGCATAGGGAATTTACGTGTGTAGGTTTGAATTTTTCAGGTTGGCAACGGTTCAGTTGTAAATGTGGATGTTGGGAAAAGAGAGAAGGAACTATTAGGAATATAAACAAGTGGAACGTTGCATTTTTAGATAAAACAATTTTTATATATCCTTCGAACAGTCTGTGATATCAGTGTTTTATGGTAAATAATATTAATTTTTCACATACGATGTCGAACAAATTTGAAGCGTAAGTACGAGAACGTGCTGGGAGTATGTTATTTTTACACAACATGTCCTCATGTGTGTGTGTGTATGCGCTCTCATCTTACACGGTTACCTTTTATAGATTAAAGGATAATGTGGAGAATAGTGACAGTGGCGAGGAGGAAGCGGGTTGTCCGAACAATGTAGACTTAGGACCAGTAGACTATCCACCTGACCAGCACAGGTTACAGCATCCGTATTGGTTATGGTACTCGCGGCGACCTGCTAACAATACGCGTAACCTCCAAGCACAAGGTACACAGGGCTACAGTCAAGCATTGCGGCTTGTTGCACAAGTCGGCACTGTTGAACAATGGTGGTCATTGTACAGTCATGTAGTGCGACTTAGCGAGTTACCACCGCACACAGATCTGCATCTGTTCAAACTTGGCATCCAGCCCATGTGGGAGGAT
The DNA here is from genome assembly GCA_022063505.1 of Calosoma granatense. Classification (NCBI taxonomy): domain Eukaryota; kingdom Metazoa; phylum Arthropoda; class Insecta; order Coleoptera; family Carabidae; genus Calosoma; species Calosoma granatense. The sequence goes on from JAGJTL010000054.1 coordinate 1,186,428, forward strand.
CAGGCGAATGCGAAAGGTGGGAAATGGGTAAGAACTGTTGTTGCAAGTATTTGCATATTATCATTTAGTCTGTAAATAAAATTCATAGATATGTACACCTTATATGTAGACAAATAGAACATCTTTTGCGAATTATTTGATTAGCACATATGTCTAAAGGACTGTGTTTCAAAAATCTAGTAAAATGAACGGAACATAATTAGATTTGTAAATATCTTATTCGAATACTGTTCATACCTGATTGTTGTTGATACTATTTTCCATTTATTTCACAGGTTATAAGACTTAGAAAAGGACAAATCGGACGAGCCTGGGAGAATCTTTGTATGGCGATGTTAGGTGAACAGTTTATGGTAATTAAATTATACAATATACATTTACATTATAGTAATGATGTACAATATTAAAGTATAGTAAAAATATAGTCGTATGCTTGTATGTAGGTCGGTAATGAAATTTGTGGTGCCGTCGTGTCTGTAAGATATCAAGAAGACTTGTTGAGCTTGTGGAATCGTACCTCGTCGGATCAGGCGAGTACAGCGCGCATCAGAGACACCCTGCGGCGAATACTAAACTTACCACCTGGCACAGCAATGGAATATAAGACGCACGTTGAAAGTCTCAAGTACGTATCGCCTCCACAATAATACATGTTATTTATTATTATAATTAGTATATTGCATTTATTGTAGAGTCTGTTATGCATTATTATAATAATGTTTCTATTGTGAACTTTTTATATATTTTGACATGTATTCTTTCTCACTCACTCATTCACTCTATCTCTTCGCATACCTCACCCTCCTCATACGCTCCTTGTACAATATTCCCGTTCCAATCAGGGCTTAATTTTAATTATAAATGAATGGAACAATATCAGTTTAAATTGTAAAAGATTTTAAATGTTTATTTTGATTTGCCAAAACTGCAATGATGTATATGTTTGATTATTAGAATCTACATTTAGTTAATCAACCTTGTTTTGCCATAGAGCGATAGAAAAAATAGCGATTACCAAAAAACTAGTCGCCATTGAAGCTTAAACAATGAACTTATGTATAGTAATACACTGCAATTTAAAAACCGGTTTTACATTAGAACGCTTGCATTTTCATAAATAAATTAATATCATATCATGCACACATCTAAATTATCAAAATTGTGTTCTAGACAATTAAATAATTATTTGAAGACAATTTTAAATAATAATAAAAAGACTGAAGATTTACAAATCGATCAAGATTTTAAGCTTCCGTCTCGTAGAAAACGTAAAAGAAAAAAGAACAAAATTACTTCTGTTAATAATAACTAATTGATTCATCATTTATTAATTTTCAAATTTGTTAGCTCAAAACCAATAAATTTACTAATTTCTCGTATTGGGGATATTTTACTTTGCTATGGTTGGTATGACTGCTTGCCGAATTGACAAGTTTGTGTCAAACACGTGTGCGTTCACAGCTAACCTGTAAATTGAAATTTTTGTGAAGTGTATTTTGTTATTAAATATGGGTACGGATTTGGTTGGATTTGCGGATCCAAACAATCTGTCGGATAATGAAACGAGTCATGTGGATAGAAAGAAGGAACACAGTAAAAAAGGTGGTGGTTTTCAATCCATGGGATTGAGTTTTGGAGTTCTCAAAGGAATAACAAAGCGAGGATACAAGATTCCGACACCTATTCAGCGAAAGGTAATGTTTTAAAAACAATATTATACGTGAAATGTTGTAAAATATTAGTTAACAAGTTGTAGTTGTCACTGTTACTGAAATACGTACAATTTTCATGTCAATGTTGATTTTCTAATCCTTGTTTGAAGCTTGAAATTAGACACAAGACTGGTAAATACAGTTATAAACGTTTAAATTCAAGTAGGTGTGATAAAAGGTGTTTAGGTTTTGTGAAAATTTAATGTAAAAACTTAATATTGATAACCAAGTTTACTATAGTAACATTTTTGCAATCTGCATACAGTTTGTAGCTGTCAACTTTACATTTAGTGTTTGTGTATCTGTCCTTTGTAAGAATACTGACAGATATATGATAGAATATCATTAAGTATGCAGAAACTAAGATTATGTAAATATGATTCTAGACAATCCCTCTAGTTTTGGAAGGTCGCGATGTAGTTGCTATGGCCCGGACGGGCAGCGGTAAAACCGCTTGCTTCCTAATACCGTTGTTCGAACGTCTGAAGATACGTACAGCCAAAGCAGGTGCCCGTGCACTGATCCTGTCGCCAACCAGGGAACTTGCCTTGCAAACGTTGCGCTTCGTCAAGGATCTGGGCCGATTCACAGACTTGAAGGCGGCCGTAGTGTTGGGTGGTGATTCAATGGATGACCAGTTCAGTGCATTGCATGGTAATCCCGATATTATCGTCGCTACACCCGGTCGATTCTTGCACGTGTGCGTTGAGATGGAACTGAAGTTGAATAGTATCGAGTACGTGGTGTTTGACGAGGCGGATCGTCTATTTGAAATGGGTTTCGGTGAGCAGTTGAGCGATATATTCAATCGGTTGCCGGATCACAGACAGACTGTACTGTTCTCGGCTACTTTGCCAAAAGTACTGGTTGAATTTGCTAAAGCCGGCCTCAGTGATCCGGTACTTATAAGGTGAGTATTACTATTGTCAAGCTTTACTTTATTTGCTCAACATATTGCCGAGTTTCTAGTATAAGATGTAATTTTCAAAGATCTAAGATAAACTACGTTGCTTTTCAACATTCATGCTACTAAACAGATTGGATATCGCGTCATACAAATCCATAGGTCTCTTTAAATGTGTATTAATTGTATTCTATTTATGGAACAGATTGGATGTTGAGTCCAAGTTACCGAAGGAGCTGCACACACGATTTATAACATTGCGACCGGAAGAACGGGTGGCAGCCTTGCTTGTACTGCTCAAGAATCACATTGCCCAGGACCAACAGACGGTCGTATTTGCTGCCACCAAACATCATGTGGAATATTTACATATGGTATGTAATGTTAAACATTTTTACTAATTCGTTCAACTTACAAACATATTTCAAAGAATATATACGCGTTCGTAAGTTGAAGTTCGCCCGTATTAATAATATGAATTTAGAATTTGCTTCTTATTGTTATTTTTATTTGTTCGCAACCCGCAACACATACTTGTTATGTTGGTTGCAGGTAATGTACTTCTTGACTTGTGCACTTATGTTATCAAAACTTACTTCCTTGTCATGTGACGTTTACAATACAAAATGTTGTAGAGTATATAATTATAGTATTTTTTAATTTCTTATAAGTACTAAGTCATCTGTTTCTTATGTAAATAATCTTAAAATTAATTTCTTTTTACGTTAACTCACTACTTCTCTTTGTAATATATGTAACAGTCAAAAAATAAAACAAATATAATGATAACATGATATATTTTAAATTTGTGTATCTAATGTATTTTATTATGTTGTATATCTGTAGATCTTGGACTATGCGGGTATAACGAACAGTTACATTTATTCAAATCTGGACCCATCGGCACGTAAGATACACGCTGCTAAATTTGCAAATGGTAAAGCCAAAGTGTTGATCGTAACTGATATAGCTGCCCGCGGTATCGATATACCACAGCTGGACAACGTTATCAACTTTAACTTTCCTGCCAAGTCCAAATTGTTCGTTCATAGAGTCGGTGAGTGTAAAAATTAATATTACTTCAAGTACACATTGCAATTAACATTGTCGCAAATATCTAAATAGTAAAATTAATGTTCGTATCACAGGTCGTTGTGCACGCGCGGGCAGATCTGGTACAGCTTACTCACTAGTCACTCCCGAGGAGTATGCATATCTGCTGGACTTGCATCTCTTCTTGGGACGGCCACTGAATGTCGTGTCCACAACGGGTGCAACGAAGAATGACTATGATGCCATAGGTAGAATGCCTCAGGAACTGTTGGAAGAACAACACGGTGTACTACTTAACTGGCACGAGAACTATCCTGATTTGGTAAGAATCATATAGATGTCTTCTTCTTCTTAGTGTTTTCCCGCTAATGCATGGTCCGCTACAGAATCATATAGATGTATACCCTTATAAATACTGATTTGATTCAAATAAGTTACTGATTATTGTATTTAATAGATAAATATGCTGCGACAATCATTTGACAGTTGATTAATTTCATGTAGGTGGTGAGCAGTGTACTTAATGTGTTACCTTGAATGTTACAGCAAAGTATGTTGAAAGTATGCGATAACGGTTACCAGCAGTATGTGCGCTCTCGACCGGCCGCCTCCGCCGACAGCAACAGGCGCGTGAAGACCATCCCCATAGCCAGTGCTGCACTACATCCGATGTTCCGAAACACAACTGGTGCTGTAGAAGAGACCCGGGAGAATTTAATAGATCGTATGAAGAACTACAGGCCGCATGGTGTAAGTTCATCATTATTTGTGATTAGAATAACAGTATCTAAAACTATAGTTATTAATTTAAAAAAATATATATATTTTCTTCGTTTACTTCGTGGTATCTCATATTTTTATTGAAGAAATAGTTATTAAAATATATTGCTCGCATTGTTACAGACAATATTCGAGATCTGTTCAAAGAACAAGTCAACCGACTACATTGCTATGAAGGCGAAACGTGTATTTCACAAGGAACATATCGAATCACATCATCGGAAACTGGAACAGTTGAAGACGGAACACGAGGAACAAGAGCAACAACACGAGGTACAGTTACCATCCAGTAACCAGGAGGATATTGACGACGCGTTCCAGCATGTTGTACTACCGAAGAAACGTAAATTAGACGATTTGTACAAGAAGAAAGCGAAGAAAATGCGAGTGATGCGAGATGATAACTATATACCATACATCGCACCGGACAGACACACAGAAGAAGGGTGAGTTATATGTATATAATATATTAGAAATTATAAAATAGAACAATTAAATGTTCATGTCGTAATTGACAAAGTAGAATTACACTTCAGATGAATTTAATATTGTACACATTTGATTATAGTCATACAAAACGGACATAAGTCTTTATATATACTATAAAATTTCTCTATGTCATAATCCAAAGACTTACAAGAGTTATTTTAACATTCAGAAATGTAAATACATACATTGTTTTTTGAACAGACTGTAGACCTTAGAAGCAGTTTGATATAGAAGTATTTTAAGAGGATTTTAAATCACTGTACACTTTTTTATATAGAGCAACTATATGTTGTCATTGAT
>JAGJTL010000054.1:1198463-1218183 GCA_022063505.1 Calosoma granatense
TCATCAATATTTGGTTCGTGTCTTAGAAATGGAATGTAGAAAAATCTTACGTTTATGTAAAAAAAAATCTTAAGAATTACGGAAAGCCAATACGATGGAATACCAAAACATAAATTAATTTCTAATCAATTCACACCGTACAACACAATACTTATACATACACATACAAATACATACAGAGATCGGCACACATATATTTTTATCTTAACTTAATTTGTATTTTATCTCCTAAATATATCCTATTGGTCGCTGATCGTTATATGAATATTTGAAAATGTCATTGCCAATATGTATGTATGATCTTCTGTTTTGATTCATGGATTCATATTATTGTGTAAATTCTACTTCAATATGTAAACATAGATCATGATTACGAATTGTTATGAACATATTCTTAACTTTGGTACATTATAAAACTCACACAAACATACACGTACACAAACACAAAACCATACACAATTTACATTACAACGAATTACATTAACTATAAATGAAAATTCTACTGGACAACCATGATGTACATTTAATACATAGTTGCAGAAAAACTATAGTTTAGTTAAACAAAGTTTAAACCGTTATAACTCACGTTATGTGCATAGATTCATATGATGTTTAAACTTAGTTTAAATTGAGTTTTTCTGCAACTTTGTATACCAACTTAATGATTATAAAACAGGACGTTAATTCATGGCAAACATAATATTTAACACATTTGTATTAACTATTTTTAACTGCTTAATGAACATTAACGCCCAATTTTAAAGTCTACAAATGAATAAAAATGTTGTCAACATGATTTGTTTTACAACAGATAAAATTATCGGTGGGTTTTGCAAATGTTATAGGAAAACTAAAGAATAAAAAACCTTATTATATATTAAAGTAAAAACAGTTTTTAGTTTTTACTTTGTCATAGATAATGATGTATGTTTGGCAGTCATCGTGAATGAACATGATTATTTGCGATTCATTTATTTATCTTACTTATGGAATATAATTTTATGATAAAATGGTAACTAACCAATAACTATCCGGCCCAGTTACTAGAACTATTGCATAGAGTTTAGTCGTCTCTGTTGGTTTATGGTTTCAGAATTACAACGCACCGATTCAAAAACACATACCTGCATGTTGTTGATCAGAATACTTGCATACATACAGCGAGGAAATCTGTATCTCACATGATCATTAATAATATATAAACATGGTAACGTTTCGATAAACACTATTCGATTGTGTTTCGATTCGTAGGCCAATCAAATTAAGCAATTTATCCAAAGAAAAAACTTGACAAGAATCAAATTTAATATCGTACTAGAACTACTATTATATTATTCGGTGTCTAATAACGATACAGAATCCCAGGCTAGCTAATGCTGGAGCAGTGTCGCTAACTGCAGAGAAAAGATCACATCTGCAACATGTGTTGTTGCACCAGCTGCGGATGCAGCAACTGGTCGGAGTAATGCTGCGGCAGCATCTGTTGTTGTACGTCCAACAAATTAGCCGCATGATTGAGATAGTGGTCAGGCAGTTGGAGTGGATCTTGTGTGTAGCAAGGTAGAACTAGTCCTACAGGATGTGGTCCTGTCATACCTAAAATAACAGAATAATTCGTACTACTAATCTATCCTTTGTACAGATATTTCTAAACAATACATATATGTATTGTTTGCAAATATCCAGGCTGAAGATGACACAATATATTGAAACATGTAGCTATTGAAAATAAATACTGTGATTTAAAACAAAGTAATTAATAATATATTTAATACAGATATTTCTAGTAGAAATGTATTTACCCGTTATAAAGTCTATGTGTTGCTGTTGCAGTGTTAATCTGTCATCGGCTAGTTGTGTTGTATTCACAACAGCTGCAGGTTCATCCACTACCCGGCCGCTCAGAGCATAATCGAGCATAAAGTTGGCCAGGTCCGGTGTAGAAGGTTCCTGTTCAACTTGTGGGGCCGGTGTCATAGCCTCCTGTTTAGGCACTAAGTCCAGGCCTGTTTTGTGATCCACCTTATGTCTCCGTCGCGTGTGTTTCAACCAGTTAGGATAGTTGGTAAATGTACGTTCGCAATACTTACACTTGAACGGCCGTTGACCCGTGTGAATATTCAGATGTTGCTAAAAAAAATAGTTTATAAAATAAATATTGCACGGACTACTAAGAACTTGCGTAACTAATCTTCTATTCGTCTGTCAATGATTTAACACTGATTCATGGCGTATTTGGAAATCTAATTATCTATAATTATAATCTAATAAAGATGATAATTACCTTTAATTTGGTGCTGCTGAGGAAACCTTTGTTACAGTACGTACACACGTACGGCCTGGACGAGGCATGTACCATGCTATGTACTTTCAGACAACGTTCCGTCTTGTACATCTTCTGGCATACCTCACACTTGAACGGTCGTTTCTCACTGTGGAAACTATAGTGACGGGCCAAATGTGATTTTTCAGCGAAACTTTTCCCACACTTATCACACGTATACGGACGCTCACCGTTATGATGTTTCACATGCTGTTGCATGTTCACCTTCTGTGTAAATGTTTTTCCGCACATATCACACATGAACCGACGGCCCAATCGATGTACATTCATGTGTGCAGTCAGTCCACCACGTGTATGTAAACTGAAACATACCAAGTTTATATTTACAGAACAGAATTATACACAACTAAAAAAGAATAAATAATATAATAAAAAGAGAACTTTCCTACAATTTCAAATTTCATATATCCATCCCCAATAATTCCTATAGTTTATTGAAAAACAAATATATGTATTTCTATTTTCTCTTAAATACTATTTTAAGATTTATTTCAGTCTCTTCAGCTTGTAAGATATAAAGTATATGAAACTAATATATTATGCTACTACAATTGACATTTTTTACATTAGCACATGACTATCTCGATTAAAAGTGTAACAGTGTACACTGTTATGGAAAAGACACATGTTTTGTTACAATAGTACATAGATACTTACACTTTGCCACATTCCACACAAGGATAGTCCTCTTTCTCTCCTGTTCTGTGTTTCTTCAAATGGATTTTCAGTCCTGGTTTCGTCACGAAACCCTTGCCACACTCTTCACAGATGAACGGTTTCACTTCTGTGTGTTTCGCTAGCATATGATCCTGCAGCATGCTCTCTAAACTGAATCCTTTGCCACACTTAAAACATCTGTCAACAAGCACACACAATAAATGATGTCAGTATTGTATGAAACTATTCCAGAATAATTCTAGTTAAACTACAATATGTTCTATCATGTCTACTTACTTGTAGCGTCCGTCTGTGATGTGCCGGTAACAGTGCGAACGGAATGTCGAATATTTATCCATGGTTTTATCACAGTACGAGCACGTGTACACTGGTTTAGCACTGTACGTGGTACGGTAGTGTTTATCGAATTCAGATTTTACCGTGAACATACGTTCACACATGTTACACTTGACGCCCCAGTGTGACTTCCACTCTTCCTTCACATTGCGCTGCATCTCCTCGTCCAATTCTTCACCTGTAATCACACATTCTTGCTATAATATGTCAGATGAATAATGCATCTTAGAGACTAGAGATAATTGTCAAGTTAATATAACTACAGGTATAGAAAGTAATCAACTTTTTGTTTTTAGTTTCAATAATGTGTTTCTATTATACCATTACTACAAAATATTTTGTACCTGTTTCATCTTTCAGTCCCTTAAATATATCCGCTTCAATATCCCGTACATCATCTTCACCTTCTTCCAGCTCTTTATAATTGTCATTCATTATAAAATTTGCTTCACTTTGCGATGCAGAACTAGACGATTCCGACTGCAACCTTTGTGGTTGCAGATTTTTCCTTCGACTCCGTGTTTTCATATTTTTACTGACCGGTGAACTCTCTGGGCTATTAGAATTGGAACTATGTTTCTCAGAACTTCCTATAAGATCCGTCTCATCAAAACTATCATCTTCATCCGAACACAATTCTGTCTTTGTGACTGAATGCATCTCGCTATCCGATTCCAGCGTAACATCCAATGGTAGCTCCATGAAATCCTCCTTAATATCCAGTACTTCCAGATCTTCATCTTTGATCTCAATGCTACAGTCACTCTTGACATCGCAGTCAAAGTCTTGCGGAGACGATGGAAGTTCTAAGTGACGCATGTTGGCTAAAAAAATCAACAACATTTTATATTAAATATAAAAAATCTCTTGTGAATCTTATACACATGCTATAACTTAAACTATAATTCTATATGTCACATTATACAATTGTAGTCTCACAAATGGTTCTTACATTTATAACACGAGTAAACAACAACCCTTTAACCAAAAATGCCGATAACAAAAACTCAAATATATTATTAAATACCAATAACTTTTAACTTAAATTAAGACATGTGCCAATTTAATACTTACAAGTTTTATTTAAAACATAGCATAAACTACAATATATTTATTTAAATCATTATTTTTCGCACAGCACACAACAAAAACAAACCATTAATCTAACGTACGCCATTTTAGAATTCTTCTTCTTTTTGCTGTTCGCAAATGCAAACAGTATGAAGCACAAAGGGCACTATGTGGTGGTGCAGGATTAAAAATGCACCCTATTTACGTATACAATTTTTACTTAAATTTCTTTGAGGTTTTTCCTGCTTAACATACTTTCAAGTTGCCTATTTGTATTTTGTTTATTAAACTGACTCGTTGCCATAGTAACTGTCAAGTTTTTTTTCACATTGATTTTTCTATTTTAATTTGTGGACACTAAATTATTTAAAAATTTATTGTCGTTTTTACTTACTATTCTATATTCGGATATTATTTTTCAGTGCCGCATTATTTGCAATATGTAATTCACTCAAACTAGTTTGTGTAGGTTGGTTATACAACTCGTAAGTTGGCAATATGTAGTTGTCAAATGTCAAATACGAGGTTGTCTTATCTGTGATGTTTATATTTACTTTAACTTAATATGTAAATAAAATGTAATATTTACTGAAATTCTACTGAATATCTATTCCAGTGAAATGTATGTTCTTGAATAGATAAATACTTTTCTAATTACCTAAAGAAAAATAGTTTAGTACATTTAATTGTTTCCTGATTGAACTGTTTCTATTTTGACATTTCACTGTCAATACCGCAGATTACGAAATATCTATAACTAAGAAATACTTACAAAATGTTCAACAAACTGATGGCATATGCTGTCTCTCAAAATGTTCCTATATATCTCTGTGAAAACGTCATGTGTAGATTGTGCGGTTGTACGGGTAACAATACTTCGTATATTCTACTAAAAGAATCCTGCTACCTTGTCAAGATGATTAAAGACGAGACACAGATAAGGATAAGGGAGGAAGATATATATCCCAAGACTGTGTGCCGAGGGTGTGTGGATAAAATACATATGATCCAACATTTCCGCAGTCACTGCAAGAAAACGCAAAAAGTGTTAGAATCCATGTTCAGCGCAAATAACAATTGTCAAAATCAAACAAATATGGTTGCTTTACATAATAATAAAGAAAATATAGAATGTGAGCAAATCAATTTGAATATGAATCAAATTAATCCTAAAATACAAAATATTAATGTAGAAAGTACTGACACAGCTATGAATCAAATGAATGTAAAAACAGAAAATGTAACAAAAGTTGTTCAAGCTGATTTAGAAGATGAAACAATGGAAGTTGAATGGTTAGAAGATGAATTTAATACGTTTCAAAATGAGTTAAACCAAAATAACACTGTACCAGAACATAATACAGAATCAACAAGTACGGGTTGTGGTAGCAAGTATGCAGTAATATATGGTGATAGTACCACCTTTAGATCAATACATGTATCCTTACTAGAAAATGAATTATCCAAAAATGCAACTGTCGTCCCTCCAAAAATCCTAGGTCAAATGAAAAAGAAAAGAGTTGAAGTAGTACCCAAAGAGGAGTTATCAAAATTGACAACAAAAAGTAGAAGAGGCCCACAGTCTAAACGTAGTCGTAATAAAATAAGTGAATCAAACGATAACTTAGAATGTTCAAGCATGGAACATGTGACTGGACAGTATGATAATGTATATGTGAAAATAAATGATGACAACTCGAATACACCGTTACTATTTAGGCTGTTATCAGATAATACATCGAATATACCAACTGAACATTATCACGATACACAAGATGGACGAGTTATTGATTGTTCAGGAATGGAAAATCTAAACTTTACTGTACTAGCAAATAACGAACTTGTTTATAAACACAGCCAGTTAGAACTAATTCCCAGTGAACATGATATGAATACAGCTAGTGATACAGGTATAAATAATAATACCATAATAGAGACATACATAGTCCAGAATAGCGAAGAACTACCATGTGATAAGCAATACGAAATTGCAGAAAAACAAACAGAAATACATGAATATCAGGAAGAAATAATTAATTATGAATCTAAAATACCAGAAATCAAATCAAATCAACATGAAATGGATGAAAATCAAATAGAAACATGCGAGACAAAACCAGAAATTGACAAAAACCCGTCACCAATAGGAGAACTTGAAATCTATCAGTATAAAGATGATTTAATCGTTCAAAACCACGTAGAAGTAGAAGATAATACATTAGAAACTTTAAATGATCAACAAATAGAAGTGAATCAAGGAGAAACAAATCTAAATCAATCAGAAACAGATACGAATCATGTAGAACATACAAATCAATTACAAACTGGTACGAAACAGCAACGAACAATACACAAACGTGGTAGAAAATACACGCGAGGATCGAAGTTCAAAAGGCCACCAAGGAGAACATTTGAATTAAAGAAAGAATTATCTACAGATATTGTAACACCGGATATACGTATGGACAGGTCGGGACGAGTGTTTGAATCTGTTGCACATAAATATGTAGTGAAAATGGCTGCATTGGAATACCAGTGTCTGATTTGCGAGAAAATGTTCCGTCATCCGTACAAGGCGGAGTTACACGTACGCCAACATATCGGTGAGAAACCGTTCATGTGTAAACAATGCGATAAAAGTTTTATAACTGGTTTCTATCTTATGAAACACGAACGAACACATGCAATCAGTCAGTATATATGTGAGGTAAGTAAAACTATACATACATAACTATGGTACTATTAAAATACTGAACAATTAAACTTATCCTACAGATTTGCGGTAAGAATTTCCGTGAAATTTACACACTGAAAGATCATCAACGTATCCATTTGGATGCAAAGCCGAGCTTTCAATGTACAATTTGTGATAAGACATTTTTTACAAAGAGTAACTTTGATGGACATCGATTGACGCATGGTGAAAAGAAACATATATGTGACATTTGCGGTAAACGATTTTCGCTGTACGCTATGATGTCTCGGCACCGTAAACGTCACGGTATTGCACGGTATCAGTGTCGGAAGTGCCCGAAACTGTTGAAAACTAAAGAGGACTGTATACAACATGCGAAGAGACATGAGAGGAATGGCCTGTACAGATGTGTACCGTGTTCTTTATCGTTTTGGACGCAGAAAGGTTTACACATGCACGAACGACAGATACACAGTGATACACAAATCTAACCAATGACAATCCAGTGCCCAGTGTAACGAATACATAGAATAATATTAAAATTGTTATTTATCCTGTTTATTATTTATAAATTTAAACTATTGTAATATGCAAAATGCAGTATTGTTTTCAAATTAATTCAATGTTCCTAAGTTTAAATATGAATGAGTTTGTATTTTCTAATAAAATTGTTATATTTGATTAAAGAATTACTAACGTGTTTGTCAGTTGGAATATCAAGGTTTAGTAATGAATGGTGTTTATTTGGTAGGTTATTGGATGTATGATAAATAGGATTCTAATGCTAATAATCTAATATTACCCACACATGAGCACAAGATGAGAAATTATTATACAGATTTATAGTAGTTCAGGAGAAGGAATATATTTTCATGTTACTGCTATTATTGTGAAACGAACTATTTTATAGATCTGTATAGGAAATAACTTTATTAAATATACTGATACAATGGCTATTTAAAAATTATAAAATCACAGATATTTCTTCATCAACGAAAACACCAACCAACATTCACACAAACTGAATGTTTCACTTAACAAGAAACAAAAAATCAATTAAAAAAATAATCACCATTCTCTACAAAACTGTAAAAAACGTTCCGATATCATCTTTATCAATGATGATCATATGAAATCTATATATAATATATTTATTTATGTATGTATATATGTACAGAAACGTCGTGCGAACTTCCGAATATGTAACTTTCAAAACAATAAACTCAATATATGATTCACACCAACACACTCGCACACGTAAGGAAAATGCACGTTACATATTATATATATGTATAACCAACAATGAGAAATGGCAGTCGTCCTAATCAGTCCAAAGCACCTTTAACTTCGATTATCCGTTAAAGGTGTATATAAAATACACGTTCATACAAGCCTACCCCGTACAACAATGTACATAGCAAATGGCAACTATGTTCATATCAATTTGAAAACGTGTATATAATTACTACGCAAATCTGCATATCATTTTGCAAAAAAAACACGACTAATCAATAAAATGAAAATATAAAAATATCTTTTTAAACCGAAATATCATTAGTAACCACGGAAATAAACATGCAAAATGTAAAAATCTCCAAATAATACGTGAGTAATATTTGTTTCATAACTAAAGATGACCATGAAACCCGTTGAAAATTAGTGTAATGTGTAGTTAAATAAAGAATTATTTACCATATATATATATATACGTGTGAATGTGAGTTTTCTGTTCGTCCTAATATTTTAAGTGTCATCACAAGTATTGTTGCGGGAGTTGCGGATATTGCAGCTATAGGATCCACGCACAGGCACACACACGCATTCATACATGCATGGCATGGCATGGTTTACTTTTACGAGACCACATCAATTTCACGTGGTGAGGCTAGTGCAGGTTGAACTAACGGTGGCACCACTTCCGTCGGAGTAGGCGGTGATTCGCTGCGGGCTTCACAAGTTGCTTGTTTGATGGCTTCCTTGTAAGGGCCGCGTTTCTTTTTATTATAACGTATCTAAAACATGACATATTCATAAATATAACGTTAACAGTATACAGTACAATCTCAAAATCCAAAGAGAATCAAAGTTTGTTTGCTCTGGAGAGCAACATACATAAATGTCAATACAATAAATTGTTTTTCAAATGACTGCTTGTTTTAGTATATAGGAATGTTTATCTCTGAGGATATTTGAGATAGATATTTCCCTGTGTGTCATATTTATACTGACAGTTACAGAAGAATTTTGACAGCTAAGCAATACTGTTTTTATTATATTACTTCAAAGTTATTTAGCTTTTTTTTAAATTAAGCATTCATTCAGTAATGTAATTAATGTTTAACTATGTTTATTCTAAACCAGCAGTTTCCAAACTGAGGTGCACGTACTATTCACAATAAATATAAATCTTATACACTTTATAGTTTGGAGACTACTGTTCTAGACTATCTCTGAAGTATTATTAACACGTCATGAATAAACATTACGTATAATCTTATATTTACTTTAAAATTTTCCAAAAACGGGCTCAACTGATCGCACGGCATTAAAGACGACGTCGACGACCCATACCAGGCGACATGTGCTTGCGGTCCTGTACTGCCTGTGTCCGTGATACTTAGTACTTTGCCCGGCCACCAGGGGAAACCGTGTATCTTGCCCCAGACTACATCACCCACACCCAACCGTCGTCCGTCGGCACTCAACCCGCTGGTGACGGCTTGTGCTGTTATGCGCATCATAACGGGTGGAGATGGCGGCGGAAAATCCGGTGCATGTTGCTCTATCTGTTCGTCTGAACATTCTGCACTCTCCTCGGCACCGCTCTTATGATCCTCTACCAGTGCTGCTGTTACAACTGTTGTTGGTGCTATTGTTCCTGTTGTTGTTGTTGCTGCTGCTGATGATGATGTAGTTTCATCACAACGGGTATACGCACTTGCATTCAGTCTTTTCAAGTTTATCGAGAGTTTCTGTTTTAGACATTGTTCTTTCATCTCAGTGTAAGATTCCTCTGGTACGGCCGGTTCATTAGATGTGTTCTCGGTGGTGTTCTCACGCTGAGAACGACGGTCCTCACGATGTTTCTTCTTGTGTTTCATCTGAAATAAACAGATAATTCATTTTAACATACAAAACAAGAATTCACATATTTTCTGATGTGAGAAAATGTAATAAATTCATATGCATTTTTATACAAAAATGCATTACACAAGCTAATATATGTTCATAGTTTCATAATTAATGTATACCAAGAAATGTGCCTTATATGTACAATGTAAATAATTTTTAACATCCAGCATATTTAAAATTTAAAACTTAATAAAAATACATTTTAAAAGTAGATAAGAACAAAAAAGCATAAAAATCGTTTTTCGCTATAATATGCAAGTAACAGTGGTACTTAACATGTTTCCTGTTACCTTATGCTTGTGTCTACGTGGCACTAAGTTCTCATAACTGGGTGTACTTGCTGTCACTGCATAGCGGGGCGAAGTGCCCCCTAGGCCGTGTCGAGGGGACGCACTAGCACTGAACGTGTACCGTGGTGATCCGTTACCAGCTAACGTATACCGGGGTGAGTTGCTGCCCAATGCATAACACGGTGATCCTCCACTTCCAAGTAGAATTTTACGTCGTGCTTCTTTTTTCGCCTTCTTCAAAGCCCGCCGAGCTGCCTTGGCACTTGCATCCTTACTCCGGACCTGTAATTCATTCCTTAAACTAATTATCACACCGATTCCCCGAACTCAATACGTAAGCGATTGTCAAACATACATGTATGATTGTACGGATAAGAGTAATAATATTTGACATTTGCAACCCGACATAATGCTAATTATTAATTGAAAATATTATTTGTTAACTATTAGTCTAATATTGTTTTCGATTATGCATTTCTAAATTTAGTTCATTACCAAATAATGACTAAAACTATATAACATTTCTTTGCAAATGCAGTTGTATTGAGAAAAATGAATCATAGTATAAACAGGTTGGAATGCACTGTGTCTGAAGTGTTTATCAGTTTGCGTTAACTTACGTCATTAGACAGTCATTATAATTTTATCTACATATATTTCTTAAAACAATGAGATAATCGTAATGTAATGTCTATATGAATTACGGAATGTCATCTCACCTTCTCCGCTACGATATCCTCTGACACCGGCGTGTCCAGGTCCTCTATCTTGGCAGGTATCTTCAGCACTGTTCCTTCACCCTCTCGCCCAAAGGAGATCTTAATTGTTCGCGTACTATGTGCCAAATCTGTTCCAGGTCCACCTGGAGCACCGCCACCACCACCGCCCGACTCCTCGAACACGCTCTCATCCCACAGATCTTCCATGGATCCGACACTCTTCTTCTTCCGTAACACCATCCGCTTACCGCGGCCCTCTTTCCTTGGCGATGGCTCTTTGAAATCTTTGAATTCTTGTGGATTCGTCGTGGTGGTTGTTGGAATTCGTTCATTGCATTCTGCTCCAGCACTGCTAACTGTCAATGGATTTTCAAGCGATGCTGTTGGTAAATCAGTGTTCTTTGTTTCTGGCACAGGGGCTAGCCTTAAACATGTGCGCTGCTGCTGTTGCTGCTGCTGCTGCTGGAGATGTTGCTCATTACTTTGACTATCTGAACTCAACGGACGCGATGCCCTTGTATTCGGAGCGTTCACACGTTTCTGTTGCTGTTGCGGGCGACTCGATTCGTCTTCGTTTGCTTTCCGTTTACGGGATGCATCTACATTTTCTGAATTTTCGTTGCAAATGCCACGACATTTTGAGCATAGCACTTGTCTAGGCCGTAGTCGTACTGTCATTTTGGAATTCTTATATCTGGCAGGCAATCGGACCGACCGTTTCTGTGTAAACTCTTTCGCAACAGCCGAAACACCCTCCTGATATGTGAATCGTTGATTTGCGGAAAATAATCTATCTTCGCCGATGTCATTCTTATCATTCGTGTAAGCAGGATGCAGATTTGTAACTCCATATGGTAAATTTCTGTGAATCAAATAAAGAAATGACGCATATATAAGATCAACTTTTTTTTTTGTTGTACAGCTATAAAAATGTCACTTGAATTTTTAGTATGAAGGACCTTGAAATTTAAAATATGGCCGAATTTATTAGCACGTATATATTACATAAGACATTTGCGTCAAACATCCATCCATCATATGCATTCAATATAATCGCCTATGAATGTAAATTATACAATAATGAATAATAATTTCGAAAAAAGAAACTTTTAATCAGGTGAAAATGCGAATTTTTCTACCGACGGTACCAGTGTCCGGTAAAAGCAAGGTCTACTTATCGGCATTCGACGCGGCACTTGCCCACATCACGTCACCGGAATCTACGGACTTTTCGTCCGTCACACGTGCTTCAAATTATATGTTAAAATTTTCGAACATAAGTTATTTTAAGTGAAAATTATCAATTTCCCGTGAAACTATGCATTTAGACGTTTTTAAACGAATTACATACTTTGTAATAAATATTCCATTTATATGACAAACGGCAGGAAACGAACAAATGTGACTAAGCACAACAAAAATATATTATAAATAATTTTAAAAGCATATTTTTATCTTTAGTAACTACTACTTTGAATAAATACAATTAATAGTATCCGTATAGATATGTTAATCAATAAGTAATGTATGTGTTATTACCAATGTAACTACGTCGTAGTTGCTGCCAATGATTATCCTAATTTTATGCAAATTACATATAACTAATGAAATTTCATATTGCGTACTGTACAGAGTAATTAATATAGATTCTTCTCATTGTGTGCAGATCATAATTTATCAACAATGTATAGAAATAACATGTGGATACAATTGTCACATAATAGTCACCTATAGCACAAAGTCAACAGAAAGTTCAAGTAGCTATTTTGCTTATTTCTGCTCCAATCTGGACAAATGATACATCCATGACTGCGGAAAATTATTACAAATCGATCTACGTTAGTTTCATGTGGCTAGCATGTAGCAGAAATGCACAATTGCCGACAACAGTACAGTATATTTGCACTGTATGCAACGTAGACAGTCTATATGAGACGGACAACCTATTGTTCAAGAATTATTTGTGACTTACCGTTTCGTGGAATCGAGCAAGACACCTTGGAAAAGTTTACTCCCATATTCGTACGATACAACTAAAATATCTGGCAATGATTCGTCAACGTTTACCACTATTTTGGAATTTTTTTGTATCTGTATATCTTGCATATTTTCTATGTCCGCCATATTGGCTTGGAGAATTATAGGCAAACTCCCGTCCTGGATTGTGACATATACGTCCCTCTTGTCCTCGCCTCACCTCTCGCCGTTACATAAGCATGCGCATTAGTTTTATATATGTGCATACATGTCTGTCCTCTATAGAATTGTCTATATCTATACATATAGATGTGTGTGTGTGTGCGCGCGTGTGTGTATTATGTATGATTATATTCAGTAGTTAATAATTAATAACACTAATCATATATCTGAATGTCAATACTGTTTCACCTGAAACTAACCCTCTTCTACAGACACACAAATCCATCTACAGCAGGATGACTACGTGTTTCTCGTCTTTGTTGTTATTTGAAAATAAACAATTACATGACGATGTCAGCAGTGCTAGAGGAATGTCACAATGTTGCCCTGTCAATTGTATTTCGGTGCACACTTCATTAGAAATGAATCATGTTCTTGTCAGTTTTCCAAATTTTGACGTTTCCGCTCGTACCAGTGCAGATTGTTGTGTGTCAGCTGATGGCTGTTGTGGCTTCTGCGCGGTACAGGGGGAAGGCAGCGGTTATACTCAGCCGTTGGGCAGTCCTGTAACTGACTCGCAAACGCGTAAGATCGGAGCACCAGGTATTCCGTCTGCCTTAGGTAAGCATACGTGTTCATTTACCGTATTTTTCACTTAAATCTCTACATTACACCCGTGCATTGTACACCTATATTGTTCCATTTCATTTTAACATAAATGCAGAATCGCTATCTATTGACCCAATTATTTTTCTATTTCTTATCGACTGAAACGAGTTACTCTGTTCGTGTATGTGTTAATTGTTCTAAAATATCTAAAAGGCAGAAAGGGAATAGTTGTGTTAATATAATTGTGTTACTTCTCTAACTATTGTGTTCTTGTTGTTCAGGTGCTACCTTAACACAGCAGTATGTCGGTGACAAGGTTAAATATAGACGAGCCATTATGGGATCAAAACACTTTTATCGGTCGTTTCAAACACTTCATGTGGGTGACGGACCCACGCACGTGTATTGTCAGTGAAAATGAACTGGACAACGCAAAGATCCTCGTCGAACAGTACCGGCTCGGCAAAGAACCACCCGGCACCACGGTGGAGCAAGTGATCTATGCCAAGAAACTTTATGAATCCGCTTTTCATCCGGACACGGGCGACAAACAGAATGTGATGGGTCGCATGTCCTTCCAGGTGCCTGGAGGCATGACATTAACAGGAGCAATGTTACAGTTTTACAGGTAACTTACATATATTCTAGATTTCTAAATTACTTGTTAAATATTTTATATTGTAAATGTGTATTCTTCCAAAATGACTTAATAATCTTACAAATATTTGTTCACAATCTCCTATCGTATGTTAGTGGAAAATTTTCTAAGAATATATTTCATTCTTCCTTAGAAATACCCTGATAACATATACAAATAACAGCAGAGATTAATTCCGAATCAAACTACACATAAATATATTTATTATATTTACCATTATCTGATCGTTCGGTATGATCTTTTTTATGGATCACTGAATATTGTAACCGTGTCTGTACAATGTTCAATATTTATCTATTTTCCCAGTGAATCATAATATTTATATTAAATGTGTATTAGTAGTTGTATTACCCCCAGGTCATAGAAATATAGTGGGTAGGTGTATGTATCTATGCATGTTATGAGTACATATTTTTACTAATACTGGGTGTGTTCTGTTCAGGACGGCACCCGCAGTTGTCTTCTGGCAATGGGTGAACCAGTCGTTCAATGCTTTGGTGAACTATACGAATAGAAACGCTCAATCACCCATCAGCACCACCCAGCTGGGTGTCGCTTATGTATCAGCCACCACATCCGCTATGATAACCGCATTGGGCTGCAAAACATACTGGTCTCGACGAGCAAATCCATTTCTACAAGTAACTATCACTCCCTCGTTTACTTCTAGTTTGTCATCCAAGAATAATTTAGTTCTAAGTTTATAATCTAGAAAGATATATGTATGTAGACAACAATATTTCTTTCATTAGGAATATAGTGAAGTTCTGAGAATAATAGTTGAGATTTTGAACATAATAATCTCCTATCTACTTTGACTGTAGTCTGACATGAATCCTAAGTTATAGTATCTTTGCTTAGTTACAATATTAACTTTGTTAGATTAATAAACTCTTAACTGCGCCTTCACACAGTATATTGTATTTTAGTATCGTGCAATGTATGTATTTCTTTTGTTTTAACAGAGGTACGTTCCATTCGCTGCCGTGGCGGCTGCTAATTGTGTCAATATTCCATTAATGCGACAAACAGAACTGTTGTACGGTATCGATGTGCAAGACGAGAATGGTAACGTTGTCACTCAGTCCAAGCTGGCTGCTGCTAAGGGTATCTCTCAGGTGGTGTTCTCCAGGATAACCATGGCTGCTCCCGGTATGACTATTCTGCCTGTCATCATGGAACGATTGGAGAAACTGGACTGGATGAAGCGGATCACATGGTTGCACGGACCCATGCAAGTCATGTTCGTAGGGTGTTTGTAAGTGTCATTTGGTATCACTAAAGTGTTAGAAGAGATAATACAAAGTTAAAGCTACATTTCTCGAGCAATATAATTTGATTTACAATCATAGAATATGCTTACCATGTGTTTAGAGAAATGTTGTGTTTATAGTTTCTTCTGAAGTTGTGTGTAGATGTCTTGTGTACTGTTGGATATGTATTGTGAATATTATCTAATAATGTTTGTTTGTATTTTAGCTTGACATTCATGGTACCAACTGCCTGCGGGTTATTCCCTCAAAGATGGTAAGTGCGAACAAACTTTTATAATAATGTAATATATATAATCGTTAATTTGATTTTCTCTCTCTGTAGTTCCATGAAGACATCGACACTGGCCTTACTGGAACCTGAAAGTTACGAACAACTGAAGAAAAACTGTCCTGACAAACTTCCTGAACGCGTGTACTTTAACAAGGGTCTGTAAGGTGCTCACCTAACAGAGGTAGTCTAGTAATAATATAGGGTGCACAGAGCTGTAGTAAGGGGTTAATACCTTGTTGTCGTTGTGCGTGTCTGCGCTGAACATTGCCCAATTTTTGTTCCAACTACAATCACTTCTTTTTTATATATTACATGATTATCATGTTCTTGATGAATACGTACTTATTGTACGTACTTATACACTGTTTTCTTGTTGATTTTTTTATTATTATTGTTCATATTGTTGTTTGATTATTTTTACAAAAAAAACATTTATGGTTGTATTTCTGAAGCAATAGCTTACATTATGAAAAAAATAAATTAAGCAATAATTTACATGATTTGTTGTTGTGGTCTTTTATATTTAAGTATATGTATATCATTCTGTCTTCTTTGTTAGAGTTAAGTATTTTTTATTTATCTTCTTCGGGCACTTTGTTTAAATCTATAAAAGTATAAAAAGACAACAAACACATATACACACACAAATATATAGGTATAAAATATAAACGATTAAGTTTCTCTTCATGACTAATAACAAAATAGTATGTATATCATGGAAAATAATAATGCAAAATCCACCTCAAATTAAGATGAAATTTGCATTCCATACTTTAGCCTTGAAAACAGAACAATAGCAATATGAATCATCATCCGTGTGCTATTGGCTAATTCAAGAACGAATGCTAATGCATAAAATTCAGGGAATTTTGCATCTGAGAAATAAAAAAGACATATGAAGAGAAGATCTGTTTGTGTTCAGTTTTGTGTTGATTCTTTCTCTGTTTAAAGGTAACTTTGATGATTGGTTGTGTAATAAAACAAAACGCTATGACAATATCAACTGGATAATAATAATAATAATAATTAGTGTATACGAATCTATCAATCAATAAAAAATATATATATAAAAAATAAAAACAAAATATTTATATATACGCATATATGATTCCTTAGTCGCTGAATTCAGTAACAATTCTGTGCAACATTAATTTTGCTTTAATCGTTAATGTTAAATCAATAAGACAATATCAGATAGAATCGAATATAAGATTACTGTAAATAAATTATCAACATTTCAATACATCCTATACAATAACTAAAATTCAAAATATTATTCTTCATATATTCAATTCTCTAATATTGTCTACGATTCAATCAGCACAAATAAAATAGTTTAGAAATGATCGAAAAATGTACGTTACAGAATTGCTGTTGAATTAGCTTGATCCACCGTTGTTTTCCAGTAACAAAGCGGCTTCGCACATTTGTTTAGCACTGCTACGCACCAAGAATAACAGATGGCATTCTTCTAGTACACTTAGTTGTACCCGAGTGCCGACAAGTCCATGCAACACTGTAGCCCGCTCCAGATCTAGCCAGCGTTGCAGAGAGAGTTCTCGTTCTTTAATGGGCACGCCATGGGCGACGTCCGCTGGGCCCCATAGCGAGAACTCCAGGATACTCTTCACCTGACTCAGACACATGGCACTTTCCTTGCGCAACAGACTGTGGATCAGTGATGCCAACATGCTGGCGGTGAATAATTCATTCAGGGCTACCAACGCACACTGGCACAGGGAACCGACCTGCTGGTCTCCTTCAGGTCGGGAGAATTCTTCACTGAATCTAAAGAAAATATGTTGTAGGTTTATCTCTGCACATATAGTTCTAACATTCTATATTAAAACAGCATACACATACCCTTGCAACAGACATAGCCGGTGATGGGTGTCTCGATCAATCTCATGACACAGGATAAAGTTCGATAAGGACAACGGTATTTCCTCAATGCCCTGAGCTTGCAAACTCTTCAGGCTATTCACAAACTGTAGCAGAATGAAACAGGCATCTCTGTTCGCCTCTGTGGAACCTAATTGGTTATTCTTTGCTTTCAGTGAAGCACCAAGCGTTTGTATTGTGTCCACTTGTATCCATGGTAATACGGCAACGGTTGCTTATGAAACAAATAAATGTAATACTTTATTTAATACATTGACCTTCTTGATAACAGTGTAGTCTGTTACACTTTTAAACAAGAACGTCGTGATTTAAAAGTTTAACACTTGGAAAACAATATTGAATATACTCTGTGTAGGCAACCAACATTACTTTTCTGCAATGCGGGTTGCAAACTAACAGATGAAACTTGTGTAAATTATTTTTAATTAACAATACATATTGTGAAATTACCTAGCTTACATATAACTTTAAGACTGGAAAATTAATTTAATATTCTTTTCAACCTTAAGTTAACAATGAATTTTGTAAGCATACCTTGAACTAGGTCAGACTCCGCTGTTGTTACCGATGTATTACTGGGTAAGTACCGAGCTGGTACCAGGTCACTGAACTCGGTTATTGGTACCAGAGTGTTTGTACCGAAACCCACGGGGTGTTTATGCATCGAGCTGCCCTGTTCTCTGCACACTGCCAGGGTGATATGGTGTGCGCCCCATAATGCGTGATGGAACGCCCGCCGACCAACCAACACCCCGGGCGCACTGTCCACCACGGAGAAGTCCATCCACCGCATGACAGGGGCGGACTGTAAGCCACGCAATGCCGGCTGCACAACGGGCGACAAATGTAACTAAAATAGAAAATATTATTTGATACACAGAACATTTTGTCGTATACATATATGCTTCGAAATAAGCTGTTCACATTACATACATTTAAATAAGTAACTATGAGACGAGAAAACTAATGACAAACAATTATTAAATAAGTAACAAATCCGAGAAACGAGGAATGCATAAAAATCCTATGTTTTCAATTCTTCAGTATTATTTATAATAAATAAAAACTTGTGAAAGATAACTTTAAAAAAATCAGGAAACTTGACCAGACGGTTTAGCCTTGACCTCTGCGAGAGAAAGCCACTTGAAAACAGACAGGTGTGTGTACAAAGACAAAATAGCAAAATCTTAATAATGTATAACGTGTTACGTGTTATAGGCCTTACATCAAATCAAGGTGGACAAAATAAGAGAGAAAAAATCAGCCTACATATATACATCCTCTGTCTTTTTGTTTATGTGGTTGTATCGGATTTCTACCCTGTTACGTATATACATGGCCGTACGTTAATTATGGGGGCAAGTAGGAAGAATTCAACCTACTCACACACATACGTATACATCAATAAGCACATTTGTATTTCAGATTACATATATATGTATGTATGTATGTGTGTATGCATGTATGTATGTTTTATCCCACCGTTGTTTGGAAATAAGATCAAGGTTAACAACTTTCTCACGAACCAGACAAGTTGTTTTTTTTTACATATCCACATATATGTATATAATTTATACACACAAGTGCGTGTGTGTGTATACG
>JAGJTL010000054.1:1226544-1267497 GCA_022063505.1 Calosoma granatense
ATATCGGGTGAAATCTTCATTCCTTAGATGGTTAGTTATTCATTTGTTTCTAGTATGTATACCTGTTTTGTATGTACATGTATATTTATCTATATGTGTATGTGTATGTGTGTGTGTGTGTGTGTGAATGTATTTTACACGGGTAACTAGGCCACAGACAGACAACTACTACGGCCAATCATCACGACGAGCTGTCCGTTATAGCATTTTGCTTTGCTATTAAATCTCACCGTTCAACGTACACAAACACGCAGAAAATCGCTAACGGCAAATAAGCACAAGCCGAAGCCAGATTCAAGACTTGGAAGACACGACTGTCTGTCAGAATAAATGTCTCACACACACACACACAACTGTTCATTTGACATTTGCTTAACACAGAGAACACTTGCAATTGACAATGTCTTACTCAATTATATTAGACAATCAAAACAACTAATTTTACTAAAAAATTTCAGCCACACAATTGTGTTAGTTGTAACGCAATTTAAATTTAAATGTCGTGGGTGCAATTGACAGTTTTTTTCTATGAATTTTTATTTGTCATATCCAGGAAATATTAGCAAATTTTCCAAAAATAATATTATAAAATAGCACGCAGCTTGAAATTGTTGTGTAAATATTGGATTTGCCCAAAAGTAGGAGCGTTTGAAATATACTGGGAATACAATTGTATGATACTGTTCATTTTATCATTACGATTGAATACACATTTCTAGAGAAATATTATTTTAAAACACGTCCTTCTCGATTAATAATGCCACAGTATACACTATTATCGGAAAGGTCGTGTTTTGGAATAACACTTCTATTTAGCAAAAGTCAACAAAGAGATCCGCGCTTACGGTAACGTCAGATTTCTCACAATTTACAAAATGACTCATCCTGCGTCTCGCGAAAAAGTATTACTGCATTATCACCTTTAAAAGAGCAGTAATTTTCATGACTAATAGAGCTTCATCGTGTCTCATATTCTTAAAATATCATACAGAGTGCGGTTACTTCTTTATTCTTTCATACAAACACACACACACACGTGCATACAGTGGCACTGCTCAATTTCTGTCACACATGTATGTCCAGTCGCTTTGACACACCGCGCGTATTATATTTCAATTCTGTTTTGCGAGCTAATGATATTCTTGTAATTAAAGAAAAATTTACTGGATTATTGAAAAACTTATTTTACTCCTGAGTCCTTTAAAACAAAGAACGACAGTCTTTAAGTCGAGTTTCCAGATGATTCTTATTTTAGGACAGGCTAATTTTCAAGACAAATAGAGGGGTTGCAGATCTATTCTTACTTACAACACAGAAAGGGAGAATTATATTAACATTTTACAAGAAGAGCAACTTAACAAGATAATTAGATCATTTTACTCCATCTGTAACAATAACGTATTGGTTATACACATTTACATTTGATATTTACTGTGAATTTACATCATTAACTCTCCAAAGTTCAACATATAAACATACGAAGACGATGCGGCTTTTACTTTGAGTAATATTAAAGATAGAACTCGCATCTTGTTTTGTTTATTTTTGTGTTTTGTTTATTTTTGTTTTTTGTTTTTTTGGAGGCATATATAGTCTCTCTCTAGTAGTAGATCCGCCCCTACAATACAAGAGTTTATTTATATCGAGGGCGTGAACTCTCCGAATGACTCTAAAACCTGACCTCGAACTGACACAGTCAAAGAAATTTACCGTACACTGATCTGTGGTTCATACGAAACGGCTGGACAACACATACACATACATAACACGCATTGCACACGGACCGCAGCCAGACAGACATACAGCCGCAATAAACTAACGTATTATTAATCAGTTAAACACTTTTATATCCGTCTCGATGTTCATAGTAAAAGTAAAACTTAATTATGAATTGACATAGCGATAGTTACCGTCAAACACCTACCACCCAATGACCTACATTCTGCTAACAATGAATTAAACTTGTAACAATACAATACCTACACAACAAAGTTTCAATTTACCAATCTAACTTGAATGCATTTATAATGCATTTATCAATTGATATCAATATTACTGTACAATGCTTTTTATTGAAGAGATTATTAAATATTTTCTAAGTGAAATCTGACAAAACTCACCTTAAACACAGCATCCTAACCCAATGACAGATCAAACGTCAAATATTGGTGTATGATGAATTGTTGATCGGAAATTTCACTGTAACATTTCATCGATTTCTCAGAACACGCGTCTTTCACTGGTGAGCACATGCGAACACACACATCGGCCTCAAAATCCACTTTGTTTCTTTCTTGAAAGAAGCATCAACTCTTGCTTCCACCTCTACCGTCAAATGTCGACTGGTGAGTGTTACCGCCTGAAACTTTTAAAAACCTAAGTCACAACACAAACTGTGGCCACCATGCGGAAAACCGTTGAACTAGTAGTTGGTAAACTACATTACCGTTTGAAAATGTCACAAAATTCTAACCTACCAGGGGATGATTTTAAATTCATTCCGTATCGAAAAAAAGGGAGAAATTCCAAGAAAACTAAGGAGACAGTTGTTCCAGAGGCTTTAGAAGTAGATACTGTAATAGATGAATCAGTTGCTTTAAGGTAAATTTTAGAAAATTATGAATTACCTAGCAATATGTGCAGAAGTGCGCGTTAGACTCGTGCTATCTCAATATATTGTAACTCCTCTTTTTATGTTTCTATTTAAAGATAAATTATTTTCACAGACGCATTCAGGACGCCAAAGGGGAATTAACCCATTCAGATATACTCTCATCAACTTTAGCTTCGCTTCGTGAAGGTTTCGGAATATTGGGTAACCCTGAAATAAAAGAAATCATTTGCTTAGGTCTTGGACATATTGGTGAAAGAATAATCTCTCGATATCAATTAGCACTGCTACTTTGTCTCAAAAATACGTACAACACAACCGTATATGTACACGATCCGATATTTAGCGAAACAGAGAAACAAATTTTGAAAACTCTAGGCCTTGTGGTACTTCAAGACAACAAAGAGGGCAAATACAAAGTTACAAGTGACGCAGTGACTATATTTTACTTGCCACATTGTCCAAAACAACTGACCAATAATTTACTGTGGAATAATTGGAACTTGAATTTAAAAAATTGTGTATTAATCGCAAACAGTTTCACTAATATCATTGAAAATTCAACGAAACGAATCTTGACCGAAAGTGCATCGTATATTTTGAATATTTCTCCATATACTGTTGAGTTGCCAGTGATAAATACATTCAAATATTTTGAAGTATTTAACGATACAGCTATTCACATATTTCCAACAAAGAAATTGAACTTAATACCGTGCGACTTTTGGAATAATAATCTAGAACCCGTCTACAGTGCGAACGAAGTTGAGTTTATAACAAATAAATTTGTTAACATTCAACTGTAAATATAAAACATTCGATTTGATTTGAAAATTCTAATTTCAATTTGTAACTGCTGTTTTTAATCAAAATGGCTGCTAATACAAATGTGAAATTGTTACGTCAACTGATCAGTGAAATACGACAGGCTGTCCCTGAAGGACCCGTAAGGAATTCGCTCCCGATTCGTTACATTCTGAGTCAATTCCAGAAGTACAAGACCACTGATCAACAATTATGCAAGGCACAGGAGGAAATGAAGTTTATGGCGAATGCATATTTATGCTACTTGCGCAGCGGACGGAAATACAATGAGATAAATCAACAGTTTCATGGAAAAGGCGAGAGAACAGTTGAGGAGACAGCTAATATGGTTGGATTCAAACTACCCCATGATCCAAAATAAAACATGCAACTACTTTGCAATTCTGAAAATCTGCATCGATACTGAACGTGATTTGTCTATATAAAAATTTCAGAATCGCAACATTGTCACAAATAACCCAATTCTGTAATCAATTTATTACAGAATTGAAGTAAATATGTAACAATTTATGATGATTTATGAAATGATGATTTATGAAAAATTGTTGTTAAAATGTATTGTAGTCTGTATAGCAAGTTATTAATAAATAAATTGATTGTTAATTATTGGGATTTTATATCTTTAGTTTTTACTGGCGATAATTTAAGATTTACTGGAATAATAATGAAGATTAAAATCAGCAATGCTATTAGTGTTATTATAGATGCAGGTATTTTGTCATATTTAGAACTGTTATTAGTGTTAATAATGTATCCAATTTTATATTTCAGTAAGTAAGTCAAGGATATCACGCAAGGAATAAATTCAAAATGTAAGTAAAATTTAGGATAAATCGTAAAGGAACCATTTATAAAAAGGTAAAGACTAAATAAATATAAAATTATGTGACTTGATATCCAAACACCCAAATACTTATAACTATAAATATATAAACTTGTACAATACATTTTACTTTCGAACTTAAAAAAAAAAACTTTGAAAAATATGTTTCGTGATAATATAACGAGTGTATAATAATAATCTGTTGTTGATGATAGTGTGTACCTTTAGAATAATGTCTCCTCTTATATTCTATTTCTTCTTCTTGAAATTATCCGTTATAACAGTGACACTGTTCTGTTTATTTAACATCCATTAATTACGGGCATTGCCAGTTCACACCAGGACGGCATTATTCAGAGGGGATTGCTAAACCACACCTGATATTGCAGTACTGAAAGATGGAATTTGCACCTGTATATACTATCATACAATATTAACACAAGTGTCATTGCTACAAGTGACGATGTTTCGGAAGATTTTTAGGCCTGGAATTCCTTGAGAATATTCTTAGCAATCGTGTTCAGCTGAATGTTTGACGTGCCCTCGTAGATGGTGCCGATTTTAGCATCCCGATAGAACTTCTCCTGGGGGAAATCTCTGGTGAATCCAACACCGCCCATCAAGTCAATGCACTTGGACGATACGAACTGTGCCGTCTCCGAGGCGAATAACTTGGCCATAGACGCTTGTTTGATGAATGGTACGCCTTGTTCTACCATACGAGCCGCGTTGTACGTTAATAATCGTGCGCACTCAATCTGGGTGGCCATCTGAGCGATTTGATGTTGCAAGCCCTGTGGAAAATATGTGTTTTATGTATATTATTTTACTTATAAATTTTAACAAACAATCTAGATTGTATTACGAAAGTAATTTAAACAAACCCAAAATGTAAATAGTTCATTATTACATCAAATACGAACTTGGTGAAAATTTATAATTACAATAAACATGTTATTTTTTGAGTAATTGTGCGTCAACATACATTTTATGTTTTGCTGAATTAATTTATCTCAGTGTATATAACATTTTGAAAAATTGTCTATTTAACTTCTGATAACAAGTGATATGGTGCTACAGTGCTTATAAATATTGTTGAAATACAACCGTTCTAAAAGTAGCAGAACACGAAAAAACTGAGTGTTCTGTGGAAGTATAAAAATACCACTTTTCATTGCCAAAGATATGAATGCAGAATACATTATAAATTTGTATTTTATAAAAAATACATATAACATTTCTTGTTAGCTACTGTCGTTTTTCAAGAGGTATAAATTTTTTTCGACTGTATTAGTCTATAAAAATACATAATTACATACTAAATAAATAAATAAATGCGTTAATTACGTTGACAATTAGTTTGAACAAAATGGAGATACATTTTTCAAAATAACAATAACATCAGGTGGTTTTTAATTAAACATGAAAATAGCTGTCCTTGAAACAAAAGCGAATCTCAGTAACAGAGAATAGTGTCGTAATTATGAATAGATTTTTAATCAGAACGTTACTATGAATTTAATAATGTATTCAACATAATTTTCGTGTATTTCCATGTGCAAATGTAAATGGAATGTAATGTATCTAGAATGGATTGGAGGAAATGTTTGCCCTGTGTCCCTGCCTATATGCGCCGGCTATGGTGTGATTATTCTATAAATGTAATCGTAGAACACGTGTTCTAAACAAGGAGAGCAGGAGATCTGTTGAAATTTATCGTCGCATGTGCCTGCTTATGTATATATCTGTTGTATTCAACATATGGCCAATAAATTGACCTTTATATTAAATACACAATGAATTGAATAATATGTCACGGATAAATTATATAAAACAATTGATTTCTGCGACACTGTATCGATTTTAAGATAAAACTAAACAATTTTTATTACATATTAATCTCATAAATAAAATAAATATTTCATTATACCTGAATATCTGTTAGGGATTATATTAAATTTTCTCACCGAATTATTTTATTATATTCATATACATATACTATTATTTCACATCTAATAAATCAGTAATTTACAAAACACATGATTAAAACATACGTATAAATCTAATTAATGCAAATCAGGTTGTACGTAACATGTGAGAAATTTTGTTTAATTCACGTAAGATAAAAACTTATTCAGCATATTTTAACTGTAATATCGAATAATTGGTTGTCATTTTTTAAATGTAGTGATGCATAATTTTTATCAGAATATAAAAGACAACACAAAATTATTACAAAATGTATAAGGTCAAGGTTAGAGTGGCAGATTATGATAAATTTTGTGTAATCAATTGATAACTAAAAGTGATTTACGTATATCGTTTGTTATTTTGATCAATTATTATTATTGCTCAATGTAAAAGTAAAAATCAAACGTTGATATGTAGGCAAATGATAACGATTATTGCAGAAATCTAATTATGTACGGAAAGAGATTAATTCTAAAACAATCCATAAGATCAATTCTCAAACTGTCAAGTGATGTAGATTTTTCTTACCTGGAAATTTGCAATGGACTGACCAAATTGGTTGCGTTCCAATGTGTATGGAATGGTTGCATCGAAACATCCCTGTGCAATGCCTAACATCTGAGCAGCGATGCCAATACGGCCCTCGTTCAAGAAGCCAGCGGCATATTTGTAGCCGTGTCCCTTGACACCCAGAATATTACTGGCCGGTACGCGTACATTGTCAAACGTCAACATACACGTACCGGACGCACGAATACCCAACTTATCTTCCGGTTTGTTAACAGTGAATCCTGGTGTATCCCTATCCACCAAGAAACAAGTTATACCTCGGTATCCTTGCGATGGATCCGCGTTAGCCATTACAAGGAACAATCCCGCGATATCCGAGTTTGAGATCCACATTTTACTACCGTTCAGAATATAATCGGAACCGTCTTGTTTCGCCGTGGTTCTTAGACCAAACGCATCAGAACCAGCTGATGGTTCGGTGAGACAGAAACTACCAACCATTTTGGTAGCCAGTTGTGGTAGGTATTTCTCTTTTTGTTCCTTGGTAGCGAGTTTCAACAGCAAAGAATTGACCAAAGTGTTTTGTAAATCAACCAAAATAGCAACGGATGCATCAACTTTTGAAATTTCTTCAACCACTTGAATGGTTGTCATAAAACTACATTCTGAACCACCGTATTCACTGGGTACTTCAACGCCCATAAGCTAAGCGAAAGAATAAATGGTGAAAAATAGTTTTTAACGGTTGATAAATATAATTTACCCCATTCTCAAAGAGCATATTAACCACGGAATCATCAATTTTGTGAGCGTCATCCATTTTCCGTACAAGCGGTTGTATTTGTTCTTTAGCCAGTTTAGCCACTAGAAGATTAATTATATTTAGCATTGGATAAGTTAAAAACAAGTTCGTACTTATAAATAGCCAGTGTAATTTTGTCCAGTTCTTGCAAAAACTAATTAAACTAATTACTATGTTTAAAATTTTTACTAGGAAATTGTCTTTGACAGGTACATTATAAAATTGAAAAAAACTGACTTATAGTTAATTAATTATGCAAATGTTTTATAAAATATATTAATTGTAAAACGGGAGAGATTAATTTGTTTACCAGTTTCTTTCATTATTCTTTCATCGTCTGTGAGCATAGTAAGTGGTTTAGGCCCATCGGAATGTTCATTTTGTAAAGCACGGCTTATGAACAGATTGCGAGCAAGTCCTTGAACGGGTTTCTGGCTTACCTGTAACATACACAAACATATGAGTTATTTATTAAATAAACATCCAACACTTATATGTAAGTGAATGAGAATATTGTTTAATGAAGTTTACAACTGCTAAAAATCACTGTTACTAACCGCTTTTGATAAAATTAAGCGTAAGCTGTTCATCTTGAGCTGATTTATACACACTTGCTCAGTAAAACCACTTACCGCCGAAAGTTATAAAAACATATCGGATCGTGTATTTATACCCTTCATTCCACTAATTCAACGGTTGCCCGTCGTAAGAGGAGGTCGTTAGCGTGCAGCCTCACTTCATGTCAAACAGAGTAACACGCAAGCGCCCTCTTTTACCATCTCTTCCGGTGTAAAGTGTTTTGCTAGCTGTTGTTGGTACGTAAAATGATTTCTTAATATTCTTCATCATCCTTTACCTAGTTTGACTTTTCGTAGGTTTGGCTTCTTGAATAAATAGTTTAGATATTAAGGTATTGCGGAGCGCTAGTATTTTTCTTCGATTTAGTTTAATTTTGCAAAATTATTGACAGTTTTTAGTTGTGGTTGGGTTATGTTCTAACATACATCACATTGGATGCTTCTCGTTTACAGGGACACAAACAGCTTAGAAGATGAAATTCAATAAATTGGTGTCTGCTTCGCGGAGTAAAAACAGGAAACGTCATTTCACCGCTCCCAGCCATGTCAGAAGGCGACTAATGTCTGCACCTTTGTCCAAAGAATTGAGGCAAAAATACAATGTTCGTACCATGCCCATTCGTAAAGATGATGAAGTACAAGTAAGTAAAAACAACAAATATACTACTTAATCAACTAGAGAATATGACAAACACACATGTGTATTGGTTATGAATGAGTGAGAGAGAAGAGGTTACAAGTGTAACACTTGGTGTGTATGTGTGTGTCAGCGTATAATTACAGAAATATTAATATTGTTTATTAACTCTATTATGTGTACGTGTGTTTATAGGTTGTACGTGGACATTACAAAGGCCAACAAGTAGGCAAAATCGTTCAAGTATACAGAAAAAAATTCGTTGTATACATTGAAAGAATCCAACGTGAAAAGGCCAACGGTGCCAGCGTGTACGTCGGTATTCACCCATCAAAAGTAAGTTTAAATATTCCCATAACACACTCACATAACAACAACCAACCAAGTTTAGTTCAGTTTTATAAGTCCGAATACACGTGTTCTGTGTATATTGTAGGTTAAACAAAACTCTAATATTGTTGTAAATATAGTCATGTTTCTTTGTTACTGTTTGAATTTTTCTATTACCAATAATAATTAATTAGCAATGTGCTGTTGTTTTTCATATAAATTGAGTATAATGTTAGTTGTTTTTCAATTATGACTTAGAAACAAGTTTGCTTTTGTTTTACTAGTAACACATTTGAGATATATTATTTGAATGATGATCACAAACCATTCTTAGATGACAGGTTCGGTGCTTGTTGCTTATACGGTTGCCCAGGTTCTCTGGGTGATTTAGTATGGGTGACTTGTACCACTGTATATATGTTAAAAATTATGGCACTGACAAATATATATATATATTAACAATGTTCCACCTTTCTCTCTCCATGTATATGTATCTATTATTACTAATACACATGTCTCTATATGATTCTAGTGCGTGATTGTCAAACTCAAGATGGACAAGGATAGAAAGAAGATCATTGACCGCAGAGCGAAGGGACGTCTTGCCGCTCTCGGCAAAGACAAAGGCAAATACACAGACGAATCCACATCTGCTGTCGCAGACTCGTAGACGACGTGTAATTGTTTTTGTATAATAAAATAACAAATAAAAAATTCTATCAAACCATTCTGTTTATTATATATGTGTATGTAAAGAAAAGTGAAAAAAGGAACCCATATTATATAACTAATTATTTTAAAAAGTGTTTAATTTCTATAAATAGTAAACATTTTTACCTATTTAGTTGTTTATTTGAAGAGAATTGTTTTGTTTAACAGAATTATTATTCATTATTAAAGATAGGTAAACTGCAATGGTCTGCGATAAATAATAATCTAGCCTTGGTGTTGAGAAGTTTTAGTTGCTTTTGAAATAATAGAATTCAAAATCAGTAGTCCATTTAGGAATATAAATAATATTAACATAATATTACATTAGTTTTAAATATTTGAATAATGTCTATAAATGTTTATATGGAATTTTAGGCAGATCATATGAACAAAAGAATATAGTTGCCTATCAAATGAACACTTTTATTAAAATAAACATAAAACGAAGCATACCTCGAAGGGAGAGAACAGTATCTTCAATGATTTATATCTTTATAAAGACTTAAATCTAATGTAAAAAACAACCCGTGATCACTCTTCCTCCTTTGCTGTTTTCTGTCCTTTAAATTTATCTCGTAGGCCATCGTTGAGTCCTTCTCTATTTCGGGCGAGTTCTATCGCGAGAAACTGTATTCGTGGCACCAACATGGAGTTATTTTCGCTATATTCCCCGGTACAGTCCGTACGAAGTAATGTACCAAAGTTGTAATCTTCGATGATATCTTTGAAACGTTCACAGAACAAGCGCCATTTCACTTTGCCCATTGCACCCTTCATATCGTCCTCGTTAATTAACTGAACGTCCAGTTTAGGAAATTCCTCTCGGAATATAGTGTAGATTGTCTTGTCGATGGGTGTAAGTTGGAGTAACTTGGGATCGACAGAACACAGTAACTATAATGAAACAATGTTCAGTGAATAAGTTATAAAAACCTACTGAAACATATCAGTGCAAATCAATTATCAGAATAGTGGTCAAGATTTTAAATTATAAAGTGTGTGTGCCTATTTTATAATATACTATTTACGCCTTGTTGTAGTTAGTAATATAGATATGTGTACATACATTGAAGTATATTTCAGCATGTTCAAATGCTTTGGCAGCCCACATTTCTTCCAGAGACTCGTCATTTCCAAACTCATCAGCTGGCCGAGACAGTAATTCGTTAATATCCTACAATACAAGTAATAATCAGTAACAAAACAATTAGAAATGCCGCATTTCAATGATTTATTTACCATGATTTAGTGAAAATGCACGTGCTTTTAGGTTGACAACTGTGACGTTTAAAATCTGTCGCCAGTGTCACCTGCCGAAAAATGCTTGAACTAGCAATTCGAATCGTTGGGAGAATTGACGCTAATTTTAATGGATAATAATAATTATAAATGCCCTGCAATGAATTAGAATATCTAATTGTACATATTATACTAAATTCCATACTATACACCCTCTCTTGCTATGAACTTGTCTTTAAATTCACACTAAATACTGAGGAAATAGGAACATAGCGAAATGGTATAATATCAATGATATGTACAATGAAAGAACTCTTTGATTCTTTTAACTAATATTATATTATTCATATATAGTAGGCGCGGAAGGTTGTGCAGGTGCATATGCAGGTAACATGGTTCCTGTACTCCATTTCCGAGGGATCAACGCCCAGGAAGCCCTCTGTGAAATGGGTGGAGCAGATGCTTTGGGCCTGCGACTTTGAACTTCTATTGTACTTTTAATCCAACCTTTGTTCTTTCGTTGAATTGATTTCCTTCTTTGGATTTCAGTATAAATTATCATAGCAATGCCGATTACAATAATTATTGCCAAAAAGGCGAACAGAATATTCTTAGCATTGTCAACGGTAAGGTATATTATAATACCGATAACAACCAACAATGCAATAGTAATTGTAGATACTGCTAAAATAATCGGTCTCTTCTGCTCTGTAATAAAACAGACGTATACACTTTTTCATTACAGCAGCAAATATTGAAATTAGGTCTAAATATTTTAGCTATCCATATAACTCTGTATTAATAACGTACAGTACAAAATTGGACTATCTATTACTTCAGATCATTATTAATCCTATACGTGAAACTCAAATATTTTATATAGATAATTCTTACCTCTAACAACCACAACATTTGCTTCAGCATTATCCGGCATCTTTATAAATATTGGTTAGAAGTTCCTATTTAGAACATTTATGATATGATAATAAACTTTATCATAAGCCCTGATAACAAGTGTATACATTAGTAACACACCTATAAAATAACTCTTTTTCATATAAAACATAAATGTTGAATGTCTACTCGTAGTACCTGCATTATTTTATCTTTGTTCAATGCAAATTTTTGTATTATAACAATAAATATATCATCACGCTATATGCCCAGTTATTAGAGGTACATTTTCTAGCATGTATTCAATTTATAACAAGTTTCTTCACTATTTTCTATTTAGAACGTGCAGCTATTGACATTTTGCAAATGTGTACTGTAAACAACAATTACGTAACAACAAATAATAGGATTTTTTTAATGAAAATAACAATAGTTCTTACTATGAAAAACACTAGTAGTGATATTATTGTAAATAACATTGAATTATCAATAAAACTTTCTATTATTATACGGCATTTTTATAATAGTTTATATGATTAGTAATACACGAAGAAAAATCAGTTTTTACCTGTATATTAGTTGGATATGTTGTAATGTATGTGACTGTTTATACACGCATGTCACGCGGGTTCCATAGATTCCATTCTATACAAGGCACCGAATATTAAGAACTTGTATTTCATCACTCAGATTTAATGCTTTAACGAATAAGCTTTGTTTAAAAAGAAAACGGACGTTCGAAATTATTTTAGCCTGTTCTATATACACAGAACATATTTGTATTTTATGAACGAAAGATATACGATTATTTATCGCTGCATTTCATACCAAATTCCTTCACTTTGAGTATGGGTGTAGTGAATATGAAATGATATATAAAATCATAGCTTTATTGTTTAAATAATTAATCGTACAATACTTTCGTTATATAATTTAAAATAAATATAGTGTCGTATTATCGCTTAAAAACTAAACAGCTAAAATATAGGAGACAGAAGTTATTAACAGTCTTAAATATGAGTATTCTTAAAGAAATAGTACTGCATCTAGAATAGGTTTATGCCAGATAAACATTATTCCCTGATAGATTATCTACCATAGAACTATTCCAGATTCACCAATATAAAACAGTTCTTTTGCAACAATCTAAATTTAAATATACACATTGAAAGCGCTTAAGCAAAAAGGCCGATAGGGGGTATGTAGGATTCATTCCTAATTCTGCAGAATGTACTGCAAAAGTAGAGATGTATATATAAATAAATTACAGAACGAATTCTGTATCTCGTATCACGATTGTAAAGAACCGTTGTGTAACGATATATGGATTAAAATTATAGATTAGCTTTGAATTTCTGTTTCCATATCGTACATCAATTTTCGAGCATAAATGTGCAATTCCAAAATTCAGTGTTGATTCAGTTTTGAGTATTACATTATTCTTTACAGTTTATGAAACGTTAATTGACACTGACATTTCAGAATTACTAAACTAAATTGTTGAATAATATCAAAACTGTCATATTACAAATTCAAGTCTTGTGATTAAAATGAACAATATCAAGCAATAAACTGTAAATATTGTTTAATTTAATCCCGTAAATGCTTTTACTGATATAAAATACCTGTTCACTTACTCAGAGGGCGGTTTCAGATTTTTCCGGTACATCCCTGGTCGCTTCGTCATCGCCATTATCATCCACAACCGATGTGTCCGTTGGTAGGTAATCGTTGAAACATACCGTTGCCAAAGTACGACTCCTTGTGCATTCTTGTTGTGGTGTTTGTCTGATTTGAGCATATAATTCATCTACATCTGACGTAGACATACTGCTTCGTAAGCTACAATCTCTGTTCCGTGTATTCGTGTACATAATATCCTCCATTGGATTAACATACACTTTACCGATTCCATCGCCGTCCACTTTAAAATCGGTAAAATCAGAACATGCCACAGATGCGTCCAGATCGAGATCTTTATCGAGTACACGTTCCGACAGCGTTTCTGAACTATATTCTAAACTACACTGTTGTGACACCGTTCGCATATTATCTTTTTCACAGTGTTGCTCGTCGATATTCTCGATACAAGTGTTGTTCTTCCTAGCTGGATACGCTGATGTACGTAGCTTCTTTGAACCTAGCATCAACGGATGCACAGGTATATCCAATCTAGATGAAAACTCACTGTCACTGTACTGATCTGACAAGATATTCGGATTCTTCAGATTACATTCCTTCACCTGTTCCACGTGGATATTCTTATTGTTCACTTTGGAACTCGTGCCGAATATGTTGGAACTTACATCCGAGTTTGACTTGATAGTCTTCACTGAATTAACGCTGCCCGCATCTCTTCTACGCGTGCCCAGATTATTGTGTTTCATCATGTTTCGGCGCTGTTTTCGGAAGAACTTCCTCGCTACACCGCTTTGATGCGGATTGTAGAATATATCTGCACTATTCATTGCAGACAATTCGTACACTGGTACTGTGTTATTCGTCCGGTACTGCTGGCGATGCAACACAACTAAATCCACATTGGTACTTTTGTTCTCCTGTGTCTGAGCTTCGTCCGCTGTACTGTTCAGATCTGTAGCTGCTTTCACGTTGTTACTATGTCGTGACAGTGATTTCGGTTGGCTTGAGCTACGCGAACTCGAACGTGAAGTTATCTGCGTTTCCGCCGATACCTGATTTGTTGAAAGCGGTGGTAATGGACGGTTTGTGTCTGAGACACTTCTCGTGCGGAAACAGAATTGTTTTCGCTTGAACCAACGGCGTGCAAGGGTCCACTGAGTGCGTACATCATTGCGGGCGATACAGTAGAAGAACAGATTGAACACGCCAAACGCTGAAGTGAACAGTGCATAGAGTATATTGAATAAATCTTCCTCGTACGCGAAATGAAATCGGAATGGTTGTCTTATAGATATAGCGGCGCACAGCCAGGCAAGAATAGACAGCATCAGTCCGATGAAATGTGCTTTCAACTGAGTCATTGGTCCATGTTCACCGTCTTCCACGAGACTGGATCGTGTTGAAGAACTTTTGACACTAGAGGTGCCGGCCGCGACCATATTCGGTTCTAAGAGATCTAGATCTACATTCTCCGTACCCTGTGTACCCTCTGACAACTGGCCAACGCCATCTGTACTGCGAATTGTACACCGGATAAGCAGTAGAAAGATTATAATAAACGAAAGTAGAATACAAACAGGTACAAACACAGCACTCAGTGCCGGGATAGATTCCAAGAAACAATAAGATGTCGACGCGTAATCACGCATATTTACGGCACCTGATATACCGCAGACAATCAGGGCTACACCCCAACCTACTAGATACAAACCGAGTATAGGTTTTTGTACAGGGGGATCCATTTGTAAGTCATCAGTCAATACCGTAGTCTCTGTTTTGTTTAATCGTTTGTACATATTGCTAACGGTAACGCATACCCATAACAACGAGGAAAGCGTTAAATAATGTATAATCAAGCCAACTGATTGACAGATTTTAAAATCTTCCGTCTGGTAAATACCAAATGTATACATGAAACATAGGAACAACACTGCAATCCATGTGTTCACAATTGAATGTTTGGCTTTCTTGGCCATCTGAATGGAGGAATAACACAGTAGATACGTTACAATGGCTGTTAGAAGCGTAGAAAATAATATAAAGCCACCTATGTATACAGCCGGATGCGAGAATCGAAATCTTGCGCCACGTATGTTCACCAGTGTATCTGTGTTTGTAATTTTCTGCAGGATGCTGTAGTATCCCAGTTGGCTGCAATGAAAGACGAGAAGGTCGTGTATTGTGTGTGATATCTGACAGCCTCTGGTGGACCAGCCTCCGTGGCCCCGGTTTAAGATGGGGTCCCACCACACTGGTACAGGAGTGATTTCATCGTCACCATCTTTCAGCCGGATGACAATATATACGGGATTGGTTAGATTTTCAACCACGGCATTCACTGAAATTAGAAAAAACTAATTAAAAATGAAACATGTATACGTATTAGAATAAATATGTTGCTATTTTTACTACAGAGATCTCAGACTGCAGAAAATTATTGAAGTTGTTGCTCTATAATTATATGCTTTTTAGACATAGGTCTTACCTAATTTAACACCTATAACCGATGTATATGACTCTGTTTCATTCTTGTAAAATGACGGAAACAGTTTGCTATTACTGTACATTGCCATAAACATCCTCTGCGACACTACAAAGTTGTCCTGGTATCTTAAATGCTGGAATATCGTCGCTGGAATCTGTATCCTCGCTTCCATAATTTTATCTCCATCGTTCGGTGTCCACGATTCAGCCGTACTGGAGCAGTGTAGATGTGGATTCGCCCTGTTAGTGTCCGTGTACCATGTACACGTTGTTCCAACGAAACTGTCACGTTTAACGCGAAATTCTTGAGTCGCAAAAGCAGGTCGATTCACTGTCAAGTATTCTGTCACAATTTCCATAGATTTGACAAGTTTAAAACATGTCTTATCTTCACGATCCGCCTCTTGAATGAACACTTTATTTAATTGCATCACATTATTGACAATATCTGCCAGGACATAACCAAGTTCTTTCTCGCGCATTAGAAATTCTAAATAATTCTGTACAGTACGCGCAATAAACACGAGATCCATTATATCATGTAAGATTTTCACATCCGCCGTGTAGTTTCGTAAATGCACTGCACTATCATACACATTCACTTTAGTTAATGTCAAATTCACTTTTGAGAATTGTTCTAATATTCTTGTTGTTTCCGAGATGAATGGACAATAAGTTGTATTCAGATTTTTCCAACTTCCCGTCTTTGTACACATATAATACGCACGTACCGTCTCATCCAGAACGGTACCGTGACATGGTAAATCGACGGTGAAACCAACTATTGTCTTGGGCCATGTAAATACACCTTTATTATTGCTAGTCACTGTCACCGGGCAATACTTTGTATCGTTCGATATCACTATCACCATTATAGTTTTCGTCTGATTCACAGTGTGCGATGTCAACTGACATTTCCAATTGCCCGTATGATTGCGCGATAGCCGTGCAATGTGCAGTGAGCTGTCAATCACACCACCGTACGAGGAGTACTTGTTCTGCACGCCTACACCGGAAAACTGTGAGTCAATGTTTTGGTTCAACCAACTCCAGGATATTTTTGCACCGTTTGCATCGGGATCTTTAGATTCTACAGCCAGTATGGAAGAAATGCCAGATGCGAAACAGTTCAAATTCAATGAATCACCTTCGAACACAATTTGGTCTTCGTTTGGACGTATTTTGATAGTTGTCGTTTCTTCTATGTCAGTTAGCGCGTTGCACTGCTGGTGTAAACCAGGTTTTATTTTCCGTAAATACTGGACCTTTAGTTGTTTAGGATATGTACACTTGGGATTTGATATGAATTTGACGGATTTATTCTGCAGAAACTCAGACATCCAGAGTACATCGCAATCACATATTAGTGGATTGTTTGAGATATCTCTGAAAATTATTATTTTAGTTATTGTCAGTATTCTCAAACTACTAATCACAAGTCACTACTAACGCTATAGAAATATTGAAACTTCTTTCTTTCTGAATAGCAGTTAATTTAAAGTAATAAGTAACTTATGACTTACATTTGTTTCAAGGAAGACAATGCATCAATAGTATTCTGTTTCAGAGTTGATAATAGATTATTTGACAGATCAAGTTGCTTCAAATCAGGTGTACTGTCAAATACACCAGTTTCAATATAGGATATCTGATTCTTACTGAGATCACTGAAAATTCCACAAAAACATATTAATAAAATGTAATCTGACGGTTTTAAAGTATGTATACTTACAGTTTTCTTAAACTGGGCAAATGTGGTAGTTTTGTTATATTGACTATGTGATTCGATGATAAATTTCTGCAAATAAAAAATATGTGAGTCTCAGCTGTGTTGATTTAACTGATGATATCTCTATGTACTTACAACTTAATGATATTCATTGCTACAGTACCGAACTGTATTTCATCTATAGAACGAATGAAGTCTATGGAACTGCCACAGTGGACCTTTACTTTCGATGCTACAACTTCGCAAGAACATCTTTTTGGGCAGTATTCGTCTCCGTGTGTCACAGATGTTACAAGTAATATGTATATCAAGCATTCCACAAGTAAGAATGCCATATTTCCTTTTTAAAACCGCACAGCATAATTTAAATACTAGTCCAGCACGCTAACTAACAGTGTGATATGTCTTAAATGCAACTGTTTGTGAATTAAACTGGAGTGGAAAAATGTTCGAGGCATAGTTAACTGTACAATAAAACTATTTTAATAAAATCTTGAACTTATTTCTACATAAACTATTTAAAACTATGAACAT
This sequence comes from Calosoma granatense, assembly GCA_022063505.1. NCBI lineage: Eukaryota > Metazoa > Arthropoda > Insecta > Coleoptera > Carabidae > Calosoma > Calosoma granatense. The sequence goes on from JAGJTL010000054.1 coordinate 1,244,864, forward strand.
TTGTTTACTGTTTTCACTGTACAACTGTCAACTATAAAGCGTATAAAATTAGTTACTGAAGAAAGTAAGCACAACCAACCTAACAAAATGAAAAATTAAATTGTATATTATTTAAGTAAATATAATATAACGGATCAAATAAATCACAGTGTACAAATTTTTGAATAAAAAATTACATTATTAACTATAAATATGGACTTATATTTATAACATTATAAAGAAATAAATCGCATATGTCAATGTTTGACATTGACGACTACAGCGCTTCGTTCGTTGAACTAAGTTAAAGAAACGTCAAAGAATATTAAACAAAAATAAACATTCACATCTATTTGTATTTTAACAAATATATCTGTATATTATTACGTTGAAGTGTACGGTATGTTTATAGTAAAGTTTTCTTTTGATAATTGTGCGATATCTTCAATGTAAATGCCTTTTATAACCTTGTTTATTATTACAGATTTGCCGAAATGTCAAACATGACCAATTTGGGTACAGCGATGGACTCGCTGAGTACAGCGCTGAAATCAAATATTATACCAAATCAAGAATATTTACTGCAGGGTTCAGTTCTCGATGTAGCCGTAGAAGTATTGTTACATCGGTTGCGCGGTCTCTGTGACAACGTAGACAGTGGACCTGAATCTTTCAACGACCATGAATTATGTTTGAGTCTTCGTAGTCCTCCGCAGGGTGCACCGCTAGTTCTGAGAGTGAGGCGAGCGCTAGATGTACCAGACGCCGTTTGGCAGTTGCGATATGTGGGCCAGTACGAACTTGGCGATAAAAACCGTCCGACCATAGTACGTTCAAGTCTTGATATGGCCTGCAGTTCTACAATCGTGGACTTTCTAACAGAGCTGGGCTGCCGCATTGACTATGAATACATCGTCCGGGGATATATGTTCAGAAAGGGACGAATGAAAGTGACAGTTTCGAAGATTTTCAAAATGGGAAACATTAGTAACAAACCTTCTGAGGGAGTTGAACCTATATCGCAGAGTTATCTAGTGGAATTGTCGGTGTTGGCTCCGTCAGGTCAGGATGCTATTGCAGAGGATATGCGTATATTCGCTGAACAACTCAGGCCGTTAGTACAGCTAGAGAAAATCGACTACAAGAGATTGACACATGTATAATTCATAATAATGTTAGCAATTAATATACCCGTAAGTTTAATATACTGTCTTGTTCAATAAACACATTGAAATGAATTTCATATATTTGTTATTTGTCCTTGACGAAATTTTCAGTTGATTTATACGATATGTTCTAGGAAAAGATTGAGAAACACTGGTTTAATTCATGAACGAAGTATTGTCTTTTAAATATTGTACATATTAGTGCTGCCCTCAAAATAGAATGTGAATTAATTAGCATTTCAAATTTTGTTGTATTAATTTAAAATAAATTTTTTTTCGAAAAGTTTGTTGTGCGTATCAATAACATTTAACGCTTGAACTATTACATCATTATTTTATATATCAGGATATAAAATATAGATATTTATTTATAAGGACTGAAGTTTTTTTGATTTAAACAACTACTTATAGGCTAAACTTAAGTCGCAGATAGTAGATAATTAAAAAGTGATAGTGCAAAATATTATTTGTAATTGAGTTCGTTTTATTTTAACATAATAAAACTCTAATGAAATGAACTTATTTGTAAGTTTAAATATATTATTTTAAAGTATTCGCCGAATTAAGTGAAAGTTTTCATTTTCTAGGTTATGAGAAGTGATTGATAGAAAATATTAACCATGCAAAATATACTGAATATAAATGATTTACCACCGGAAAAACTGCCTGATTTCTGGCATGATAATGCCAGAATAAATGCACTGTACGCTCCATTCCGAGATCAATCGGTCAACGCACAAGATTGGGATTCGAAACTAAACTTTTGGAAGTCTCTACTGAACACTTGGTGTGACTATAACAAGTGCTGTATATTCACTGAAGCAGAACTGAAAAAGTATTTCATAAGAAATGGGCGAATACCGGCATGTTTGACTGTTGTTCTAAACGAATTGTACAAAGATAAGGATCTGCAAACTTACGATCAGTTTATGGAACTTCCACAGCAAACCTGGAGTGGCTGGGCTGTCAATTTAGTTGTAAAGAAACCGGTTGTATGGTCGTTTAACAAACTAAAGAACACATTCTTTACGTCTGTTGCTGACGATATTAAGTTTGTTCATGTGCCAAGCATTAGAAAATTAAGTGATATTTTGTTTATGTCCGTGCCCGATACGCATAGAAATAAATTAATAACTAGTGAAGAATTGTTTAGTGTTACGAAATTGGATAATATTGAATCAGAAACTACTAAGTTACTACTACATTACTTACAGTGTCAGAATAAAATTGTTTTAATATCAATGCCAGATATCACTAACGAAAATAATCATAATGAAATAACGCTTATTAAAGTTGGATTTGTTGAATGTAAAGTATCGCTTGTTAATGAAATAGATATAGGAAAATATAGGCTTGAAAAACACGAACAAGTATTGCTCAAGAAGATAGAAGATTTAGAGAAAGATAAATCTGAAGCTACAAAGAATGTCAAAGCGTATTTGGCTAAAGGTATGCGGCAAATGGTACGTATACAAATGACACTTTGTCTTCAACACAATATATATGAAACAAAACCATTGTTTTAGGCAAAAAGTTGTCTGAAAAAGCAACATGAAATCGAGAAACGTATTGAGAAACAAGTAAGCGCTTTAGAAAATCTTCAAGTACTATTAGATAGGATTGGTACAGCTGAAACGGATAGCAAAGTACTGGAATCCTATAAGAGTGGTCTAGCTGCATTGAAGTCAGTATTTAAAGAGAATGATTTGTCTGAAGAGTCTATAACGGATACTTTGTTGGATATGAGTGAAGTATGTATGACACATATTGTAATAATTATTTATAAGGTTCTTTTTAAATGTTTAATACCTTTTCCTATATATAAACAATAAAATATAGTATCGATTTCAGCACTTCTAACCGTTAACTGTTAGCATCATTATATTTAATATAAATCTACACTATATTCCATTCAACCACACTCTAGTGTATTTTTTGGTCCATATATAATATTTCTGTGTGTTTCATACCATTATTCTCTTTTACAGACACTTGAGACACACGATGATATTCAGTCAGCATTATCACAATCAACGTTATCTAGTGTGGATGCGGAATTAGAAGATGAACTGGCAGAACTATTGAACGAACCATCTGAACCAAGCAGTAGTAATACAGAAGAGAGCAATGAATTGTTCGATGATTTAGAAAAACGTTTGAAAAACTTGAATCTCCCGTCAGTGCCTACACATTCGCCTGGTGCGAAGCCATTGAAAGAGCGATGCACATCTTAATATTTATTATTTTGTTATTTGTATGTAAACTGGCATTTGTGTTTGATGAAATATATTTAATGGACATTATGAATATTCGTGTTTGAATGATTTAGGAAGATATATTATATATCGGAATACAGAGGACGACATGAATTCCGTGATTAAAGCTAGCAGCTTCCCATCTCTCATAGATTTATTCAGACCAAAGGCTCCGTTATACAATATATACAGTAATAAAACAAATTGATTGATACATACTGGGGGTTCAATTACACAAATATATAAATCATTAATACGTTATACTATACTTGCTCAGTCCCAGAATCGCTCGGAGTAAACGTGATATCGAGTGAAGTGTGTTTGAGAAAACATTTTATTATATTATTTATAATAATTATTATTATAATTGTATATATCATATATGAAATAGTAATGCACTTGGATGAGACTGAGCAAATAGCCATTAAATAATGTTCTCTCTCAACAAAGGAAATTGAACATGCATTGACATTATTATTATTTTTTGTAATAATATATTTCTAACTATCACCTCCAGAATTAATTGCTTCACTTTGCCAATTTGTACAAAAACGTATAAATTTCAATTAAAATACCATATCATCGTTAACGTTTGTTTGCAGTTAGAAAACAAAACACATATCAACAATATTCTGCTTTCAGTAGTTCCAAATGTCCTATCATGTGACATTACGTTGTCTTTTCTCCGTTTCAGCAAATATGCATTTAGTTAAGTGTTCAAATGGTTGAAAACAAAATGGCGCAGGTGAATGGTAGATCACACAAGAGACCCACGCGTATCTCACTTTTAGTTTAGTTCCGTTTATTTTATTTCTTTTTTATAAATATTTATTTTAATATCTAATTGTTATGTGGTGGATATCATTCTATGATTTTTGTTTATAGCAGTTCAAAAGCTGGCCCTATTATAAACGCTGACTGAATCCTTCTCTGTCCTCTGGTTGTCATCGGTGCCTCTATTGTATTGCATTTTCAAAATATACAAATTTCACGCTAGTAGTCGCAGTATTATTTAACTAAATTAACATAACAAATCTATTAAAACATTATTTTCTCTTTCAACGCATTCAATTCGACTACAATAAAAACTTGACAAACATATAAATACATCTACACATATAAAACCGAATCCTTCCGCTCCCTAGAAATGTGTTCTTCCAGTAGTAATTTCATTTAAAAAATATAAATTTATCTAATAATAAATTATCATCAGTGGTTGTATTATCATCTCTCGTCGTGTATTAGTTGACATCTCCGTAGACAGTTGTGTATGTGTTTTCTATTTGTCGTGCATCGTTAGATCCAAGGCCTAGTAGTTTTATTTGAATGTTACTCCAGAAGACCAGCATTTGGAACAACAGCTATACGATAAACTTGTCTTGCTTGCTTTCATCAGTGTCAGTTATTGTTGCACGTACGGATGTCGAAAATTACTTCATACAGATTTTGCAGTCCCAGTTGTCGGTTGTATTATTATTATTAATTATTATTTGTATAATTTGAAATACTTAACAATTACTCGTAGAAAATTACTTCATTTCCTAATAGTCATCCAAATCAAAATCATTGTTGAGATCCATGTCATCCAATTGCATACTTTGGAAATCGACCTTGTAGCGTAAGATACCTGTAACATTGAAACATTCATTATAAATACACATCTGTATAATAACAATATAATTAACAGTCTCATATTAAAATAATAATCAACAACACATAGTGAATGTATTTAGGTATGTATAAAACTATACAATGTAAATGCATTAACAATAAAAAGAAGCATTTTATTTTACATGTGTTTCGGTGTAAGTAAAGATAAGTATATTAATAACATTAGTATACGTATACACTTTCATTTAAAACTATATGTATCTAGAGTTAAAATGTAATACATGCAAGGGAACCATTGTTAGCGCTAACCGAAATACGTACAATGTAAAACAAAATAATTCTATAGCATCCAATCAAAATAATATGTGTATATTGCGTAAATATTTATACTAAATGTTTTTAGATATAACCAAGCTGTACAAGTACATAAATCATAATAATACGAAAAGCATTTAGGAATCTGAAACATATAACGAAACCATGAAGATGTGTTTATTTCACAATATGTTAATACATATTGTGAAAGAAACTGTTTGTTTTATAATTAAAACAGCCGGGGATAGCCTGTAACAGTTACGCTATCACCCCCATCCCCCTCTGTTAAGAAGCCAAGCATAAGATAAATATCGTAAAAGTTACAATCACAAATAAACATATCACACATTTCAGTCAAGATTCCCTAAAAATTCACAAGCAATGCAATCTATAAAAAGATAATATATATTTGCACTACTAGAAGAAAATCATTTTCATCCGATAAATGTCACTTGACTGCAAAAGAAATAAACAACAAATACAAAACAAATAAATAAAGTAAAATAAAATCAATATGATATATAAATAAATATACGAATATATATAATGTATATAAGCTGTAGTAGGTACAAAGGTAGTAAATAGTAAGTTCGCTGCCTGTATATATGCATGTGAGTGTGTGTTTGGGGCTATACCTGTTTACGAGGGGGGCAACAGTATTTTAATAGTCGTCTAGGTCCACATCGTCGAGGGGTTCGTCCGCTTGTAACGACTGAAAGTCGACCTTGTAGCGCAGTATACCTGGTTATCATCCAGTAAGCACAACATACCAGAGAGAGAGATAGAGATAATAAGAATATAGGCACAATACATCATCAATCATACCAACATTATAAAATGTATATATATTCCCTGTAGTACTATGGCATTAATATTATTAGATATATTAATGTATGTTGTACCAGTGCATCCATATTAAAGCAATCGTACACCGTAATTATGTTTACGGAGTGTGTGTGTGTGTGTGTGTATGTATGTGTGGTGTAGAGGTTATGTATACATAAGACAGATACTGACCTCCAATTCCACCGAAACCTCTGACAAACTGAGATCCTTCCTGTGACTTGTCGGTAATAATTTCTAACGTGGCACCAAAGTTCTTATAATTGTTCGCTAACCATTCTAACAGCGGCTGACATTCTACTAATTCCAGTTCAACACCATTCTAGCAACAAGAACAATCAATCAATCAGTCACTATACGTAAATTAGTCTTCTTCACGTATAAAAGTATAAAATATGGAGATATGATATCAATCGTGTTCATTTTAATATGTATATGTAGACATCTTGATCGCTACATATGTATTACAAACTATTTTTGTTGTAGTATTCTATAATCTACGACCTTCTTAATGAAAAGTGTAACAATGTATACTGAAGGTCGCGGTACAATTTATTGATTTCTTTTCTTATAAAACAAACAGTAACGCTTATTCGCAAATATTACTTTAAACATTACTGAATAATTCGTCTAATACCTATTATTATACACTAACCAAATATGTATATATAAAAATGCTTACTTCTTTATCAGTAAAGTGCGTTTTATCCTTCTCTTGTTCCGGCGTTAGGTGTAGAATAGTTTCCGCGCCAGTTATGTGGTTCTTCAAAACATAACGTTGAATGTCTAGGTTCTCCCAACAGATTAACGTCTCAACAGATCCTAATTCCAGACCCTTGAGCGTGTCCTCGACACCGAAACAATACTTGCCCGTGTCCTGACTGATCTCATCAAAGTACCGGCCGATCAGTTTCTTCTCCTGAATGAACTTGACATTCTGCAGCGATTCCGCGGCTAATTCAATAGCCTGATTGAATCCATTCTCACCGCCATACGATACGTCTACTAGTTTAATCACTCTCGCTTGTAATCTCTGCATACAAATGAATAAAATATTATTATATATGAAGATATGAGATGTGCGAAGTATTACTGTATACAATGATATCGTATAATAACTACAATATATTATGATGTATAGTTACTTACAGGATCGAACATGTCTGATTGACTAAGTTCAGTCTTAAAGTCCGCACTACCGGCCAAGATCAGTCCGGCAATGTTAGGCTTGTCGTTCGTAATGAACAACTGTGTCGCCACCTCGGCGACTTTGCGCACATAATTGTGCCGTTTCTCCATACGAAGACGGGCGAAACGTAACGCAGACTGACCTCCTCTGCCGTGCTTCTTCGGCAGATCCACCGTGAACTTGTGTAACACCTCTCTCGTGTTACCCTGCAACGTACCAAACAGAGCACCATTACCGTCCATAACGATAAATCCGAATTTATTGTCGTCGGCCAACAGTGCGGTCAACGCTTCCGTGTGGAACTTGTTGTCGCACAAATATAACGAGGTATTAATAGGTTTAAACGGTTCAAAATCTATATTCACTTTCTTCTCTTTGCCCTCATCAGTCACAATAGTTCCACAATATATAACTAATCCATTTGGTGGAACTAGAACATAATCATAGCAGTTATTATACACATATTCAATGATGATAACAAGGTTATTTATATTACCTTTGGTATACAATTTTAATCGATGCTGTACCGATGTAATAGCACCTAATACCGACAACCTATTGACTCGAGACTTAATATTGGACGCAGTACCGAATTCATCTGCTAACATTTTGCTGACACGGGATATTTGATCTTTCGGCGGTATAATTAATGAAATCATACTGGTACCATTTCTGTAACATACATTTTATATATTAGTAACAACTAACAAAGATACATACACATATTCACATATTGTTCACGTCAAGGTCAATTAATTCATTGTCTGGAGAATAATGAATGTGACAGAAGAACAAAGAATGTGAAATACACAAGTGCAAGAATATCGATAATTCTAAATGGACATCATATGTTTGTACAATGTAATACGTTCTCACCCTCGAGCCAATTCCAGACTTTTTATGAGCTTCTTGATTTTCCATATTTCTACGTTGCGGTCGGCAGAAGTTTCTTCGTTGGACATTGCTGGTTGTTTAGTTGGTAATGGAACCAAAACTATTAATATTTCTGTAACTAAAATATGAGTAAAAGATGAAAACGTGTTGGTCGTGGCAAAATGGCGCGGTACAATACGGTACTTCAGATCAGACAGTTGACTCACTTCTGTTTCATACACACTGGTACTCAGCTGCGACACACACACACAATTTTACTATACGTTACTGTCACTTTACAAAAGCATCTATTATTAAATTGAAATTTTTAGTAATGATTTATTTTTTGGAACATCTTAAAAATGAACGAAAATCCCGTGCCATGTGCTTACGACAGATAACGTGAAGAGAAATGGCATATATTTGCGCTAATACAGTGTTGCCAGACATAGCAACAAAAATCATACCACGAAGTAACAAAAACTTGACATTTTCACAGATTGTAATACAATATTTATGAGGTACAGAATAATATAGAAATGAAGAAATAAGTAATGTATTTTCCTATATTATTTTGAACAACTAACAAAAATATCATTATGCCGGTTGTCACGCCTATCTTCAAAATGAAAAAAAACATGTACTATTTTCTTTCTCCTTTCTCTAAGTTTATAGAACAAGAAACCAGATAAGTATAACAAAGTCACATTTTTATTACGTTTTTATTCTTAATTACTGTAAAGACCAAAAAAGTTCTTAAATCTCCAGGTTATAATAAAAGACTCTTAGCAACACGACTAAAATTCAGCGAAAGCTATACGCAATACATAACTATATTATGGGTTGCATACTCGTCAGCTAAATTATACTTACGTTTACATAATTATTTACAATAATTTTTAATTGTCGGTTGGTCAATTATAATATTCAACAATTCTTTATTCTAATGTGGTTGAACATATTGCAGATTTTTGCATATACAAGCACTTAAAAGAAAACAGTTTGATTGTGACAGGACCGACATGATGCGGTTGTGGAAAAATGTTGGTTGTTACTGGTTTAGGAGTTTACTAACTTCAGTTTCATATAACCTTCAAACAAGTTGTCAAACTCAGTGAACAGTATAAAAATAGGCGGAAAATTTATAACATACAAGTTTTAATCCGTGATGTGGGACTCCACTATGTTTCTTAGTACTTTAACGCCAAAGTTTTATGTGGCTCTAACAGGTACATCATCATTAATATCCGGACTAATATTAATATTCGAGTGGTGGTATTTTCGCAAGTACGGTACGTCTTTCATTGAACAGATTTCTTTAAATCACATAAGTCCGTGGATAGGTGGCGGCGATACGAATACAGACAACGGTAGCTCGAACAACAATCAACAGAACATTCCCGAATGTAAGGTATGGCGGAATCCGTTGAATCTGTACCGCGGTGCAGAGTATCAGCGGTTTTACTGGGCCACAAACAAAGAACCACTCACCTACTACGATATGAACCTCTCCGCTCAAGACCATCAGACGTTCTTCACATGCGAAGCGGACGCTGGCAAAGCCGAGTACGAGATAATGCAGACAGCTTGGCGGGAACGGAATCCTGTCATACGTATCAAAGCAGCTCACAGCGCATTGGAGCGGAATCCAGATTGTGCTCCGGCATACATCCTGCTTGCCGAGGAAGAAGCTACGACCATCACCGAAGCGGAGAAGATACTGAAACAGGCACTGAAAGTAGCAGAGAGCAATTACAGAAAGTCACAGAACACTCAACATCAAGGGTCGTTGATGGAAGCGTTACACAGACGTGATACAAACGTTTTAATATACATCAAGCGACGTCTCGCGATGTGTGCACGCAAACTAGGTAAGTTAAAGGAGGCTGTGAAAATGTTTCGTGATTTGACAAAAGAAGTGCCACCCATTATGAATGTACTGAATATTCATGAGAATCTCATAGAAGCGTTGCTCGAGATGCAAGCTTATGCAGATGTACAGGCAGTTTTGGCAAAGTACGATGATATTAGTTTACCAAAATCAGCAACAATATGTTACACAGCTGCCTTGCTAAAGGCACGAGTAGTTGCCGATAAATTTTCGCCAGATATTGCCAGTAAAAGGGGCTTGACAACGGCAGAAATGGCTGCAGTCGAAGCGATACACAGAGCGGTCGAGTTTAATCCGCATGTGCCAAAATATTTACTAGAAATAAAACCACTCATCTTGCCACCTGAGCACGTATTGAAACGGGGCGATTCGGAGGCAATTGCGTACGCGTTCTTTCACCTGCCGCATTGGAAACAAATGGATGGAGCGTTGAATCTGTTACATTGCACATGGGAGGGTACATTCCGTATGCTTCCATACCCGTTAGAACGTGGCCATTTATTCTATCCGTATCCTACTTGTACAGAATGCGCAGACCGGGAACTACTGCCCGCATTTCACGAAGTGTCCGTGTATCCGAAGAAGGAGTTGCCATTCTTCATCCTCTTTACTGCAGGCTTGTGTTCGTTCACTGCATTATTAGCACTGCTAACTCACCAATACCCTGAACCGATGGGTGTCGTTGCTAAAGCAATCCTCGGTTGGTTATCACTCCCATTCTATTACATCCTAGACAAGCTTGAAGCAATTCTACCCTCTAACCTGTTGCAACAACTCTCGCGAATATAAACGTTCAATACGTCAATAATCATGATTTCTGTGTAACTGTCATTTCGATACATAAAACAATTATGTGGTCCCTGCAGTAATTACGACATTGCTTACCGTACTTACATGTATGTGTATATTATTAGTATTTATTAGTATGTACTTTTTTTTGTTAAATTATATTATATTTATTAAGGAAAGTGTCGATGTTGTGTTCTGTCACCATCAGATAATAGTATGTTCGTCTTGTTTGTTTGTGTATCACTATTGAATATATACGTTATATATTACTGCGACAACAGTGGTTTATTTCTCCTATTGCCTCTGTCATTTACCTAATCATTCAGTGTTACTACATTGTAAGTATTAAATACCAATCCTCGCATCTCAATTATGACAGCATATGGTCTCTCTCCTGCAATAGAGAATTAAAATGGTTATTTTCTGTCATACGTAATGAATAAATTAAATAACCAAGTTTGAATTTGCAGTGACTGCATTACTACATAGTATTCAAAGATATATTTATTAAAACAAATATATCAATAACTATTATATTCATTATACAGAGAACATTTTCATATCTGCCCCATATTCCATATTTAGTTGGATGGATACAAAAGTATTACACGTAAAGAAATGAATATGAGGAATTTTATTTTACAATTATTTATTGTACAGAATGACATCAGAATAAAAAGCAACTGAATGAATGAATGAATGAATGACGTTTCTTGTATTGTATTGTATGTTGATGATTGTAATTGTATGGTGTATGGGAGAGATGTATATTATTTATGTCTGGACTGTCATGAAATATTTCTTACAATTCGTAAATTAACACAGATTATAAAATGTTCGAAGAGATAAGAGTTACAAATCTATGTTACTGTACACGAGTTATAACAACCAATCATAAACAAAGAGAAGAACAACTGAAGTAATATTATAATGTACATGTATAATAGTTTAGTTGTAATAGTAATATGTAGTAGTAGTAATAGTAGAAATAGAGTAACTGTTCGTACACAGCATTCTTCTGTTGCATACATATATATACACACACAGACTGTTACCAACATACATGTGAAATTATATATGAGTATATAGCTGCGATGTTTAGCAATCAACGATATGATTCAAAGTGAATTAGCAATACACTCTAGTAAACTACATAGAACATAGTAAAATTGGCACATTTTGGTGTTATTCTCAGTATTCCAGTAGTCACATTTGTTCCATAATTCAAATAATTATTTCTAACTTGCCTACCTCTCAAATCTGATACGATATGTACATAGTAAATTGTACGTAGAATAGCAACGATCAACAAATCATAGTAATTATTCTCATAAATAGTATTGTCATATTGAAGAATATTTAATCATTTGTTAGCAGTTCTTAAGTATTGTGTAATAATATATTTATTTCTATAAATATCGTATCATACTGAAAGTGAAATGAACACCTATAGCTATACAATGATTGATATATGTATGTACATGCATGTATGTATCGGTAACAGTATGTATAGCTATACGAATATGCAATTTGACAAGTTAACAATTTTCACAATGAATTCAATATCTTCACTGGTCATTATAACATGAATAATAAAACGATAAAATCTTCTTTATATTGTATAAGAATGGGAAGAAAATTCACTTTTTTGATTATTAAAAAGAGACCATTATATTTATTTACAATTTTTTTTTGTAACATATGTTCTTCTTTCACTACAAACTTGCTTCTGCTTTGAGAAACTTCAGTCTGAGTATTAATCCTCCATATATGTATATTAGAGTCTTTGCACCACGTCATAGGGTGACATCTGTTGGTTGAAAAGGCAATTAAAAAACACGGGTATTCTCACTGTGTGACATGTGTGTATCTGTGGAATAATGTTATTATGTTGTAGCACACACATATACGTCACATACGTTATAGTTTACATTGGTGTCGGTGAGCACGCACTACTAGAGTATACCATTGGTGAAATATTGGAAGCCATCGTACAGTTTCGTAGACCACGAATGTATACTGCTCTCGACCATACTGTCCACTAACAGTTGTAGTTGTTCCTCGGTCGTGCTCAGGTGAAAACGGTTCTTTAAGTTTTGCACAGTGGCTGCACCGGATTTGAAACATGGCAGTTGTGAACCTGTGTATATATACAATGAGTACATAAAAATGATTACATGTTCTACATGTTACTAGTTAACAATAGTGAGTACGTACCTGATCTCATGATTTCTACCAGTGGTACTATCTTGTCCATATGTTTGCGAGCCGCTACTAGACCCTGGAGAATTAGAATCTTGAAATATTTAAACATATCCGAACCAACACCGCCCATCACTTCGACAAACTCGGGTGTCAGTTTGAACGGTGAAGTTTCAAAACCCAAGTTTCGCGGTGATGTGGATAGGATGAAACCAAAGTCAATGTGAATCAGATGTCCATCACTATGTAACAAGATGTTACCGTTGTGCCTGAAACAGAACCACATTATGTTACAAACTATAACCACATCGGTATAGGATAGTTTTATAAAGTAGTAGAAATGAACATTTAATGTGGAAATTTTTCCAGAACAACTAAATTTATGGTAGTGCGGAGATATTTTGTGAATCTTTTACCTGTCTTTCACTTGAATGAGATAACACACGAGACAGTACGCTGCGCAACTTTGCACAAAATTCTTCTGTGCCGTTAAGAAACCTTCCGAGTTGTGCGGCCCATATTCTCTAGTGAAATATTCCAACAGTGACAACTGACAGTGTTTCTTGATCTGATGCAGTGACACAGTGTTCAGAATCGGCTCTATTAGACCACTGTCATTCGACAGACATAATATCCTGTAACAAAATCAACACAATATCTTATGTTGAACGTCATTTACAATGTAAATGTACAGATTCGTAGACTGGCAACTTGAGAAAATAATATTTTGTGTATATAATGTGATACGTACTTGTACGGGTAAACCCACAATGGTATCCGCTCTAGTTCCCAGACTTTCTGCAGCATCTCCAGCAGTTGAGAGGCCATCAACTCTTGTCTCAGGTCGTCACCGCATTTGACAATCACTGACAGCAAGCGCCACGATGCCATGTGGCCGTACGGGGAAGTTTCTCTGACACGTCGTTCCTTATCCTGTAATAGGAAAAAATATTGTCAAACTTGTGGTTAACAATTTACAGGATATAACTTCATACAACTAACTAACATACAACAATATATATATATTATATATATATTGTATATTATCTCTTATTCACTGGTAGCTAATCTCTATATTGTTAGTGAATGTTAGTAAGACTGATAGTAATAACTTGTGTGTATGTTCTAGTCTTACCTCCCACGGTTCTTTCAATGCCGCTGCCGATGGATCTTCCGGGTCATGCGTGAATGTCTTGTTGCGTCCCTCGTGGAAGGAGTCGGACAGTCGTCGGCGTATCTCTCCAGCAGCGATGAACAACGGAGGTTCGCGCGAGTCACTGGATTCTTGACTCAACTGTGATATGGTGTCACGGTCGATACTCTTACGGAGTTGTGGATACTACAACGAACAACAACACCAGTAAGTTATCCATATTTCATTATGTAGCTGTTGTGCATATTTGTAAATATAGTAACATTGCACGATTTTCTGATCATCGTTCTGCTAAACCAGAGAAAGTGTATGTAATTTCACACAAGCAATGTAGATTAAGAACTTGTGATATAATAATACAGTACCTGTTGTGATATTTCATCGTCCTCCTGGGACCAGCAACCCTCCGGATCGGGATCATCACATTGTCCGCACATGCTGAACGCTCCCAGTGAGCTAGTCTCCGCTATGCCTCCGGATCCACTGCCACCGCCGAGGTTCTCCTCTGACCTGGTGTGTCGTAGACCGCTCATTACTTTCGTAGGCACCGCACACCGGTACATATCCTCTACGTCTAGCACTTCCACGTAGATAATATACGGAGCCTGGAAACAATATTAACAATGGCATCATATATCTAATCTATAGAAATACGTGTTAATTGAACACTGTTGAAACATGTACGTACCTTATCTTTAGAGTTAAGCACCACGGATACCTGGGGTGGAATGCGTACTATCAAGTGCGGAACAGCACTATGGATGGGCAACCAAACTCGAGCAGGTAAATTCAGATTCAGTGTACTGAGTTCGGCCAGTAGTCGGGTAGTTTTTGCTTCTTTCGTCGGTATAGAACTCAATAGTTTACCGATCATAATCAAGGATTGCATGAACTCTATTTCTGGAGCTAATCTAGGTGCCTGTAACAATAAAATATTATATTAATAATTATGCACAGATCAGTATCAATAACTAGACAATTTGTTTCTATAAGTTGTTGAAACACATTCATTAACTTTATTACAAGTCAATTACTCGAGTAATAATTACACATAGAATGTATAGATTGGCTAACAAGTATGTACCTACATATTGCAAATTACTGAAAGTGAAATTCCGTCGTAATACTTAGTACAATAGTAGTTTTAGCATATTGTCCGAAGTAATAATACAATACAGGTATGTAATGTTGCCAAGGCCAATTAGAATAATGGCTCTAACACGGTAAATCAAGTAACAAAATATACATAGAGTCACCATTTAAAAATAACTTAAAAGCAGGCACATTAAGTACGAAGTTAAAGAACGCAGTATGTCTGTAGCATAAATGTATCTCGCTTTGTAAATATTCATTCTTTTCCTCTTTACTGCTAAATAAAAATAACTTTATATATTGTTTTATCTCAAGACTGTTTGAGTGTAGAGTGTGTTCAAATGTCTAAATAAAATACCGATGATTATTTCTTCTAAAACTGATACCATCACTATATTCGTATTTCGATATCAGTGTCAATTTTTCGTGTGGAAATATTAAAATAGATGTGTAAACAATAGTCTTAACTTGCTACTATTTTCTTCGTCTTAATATGTATGTATATATACACATATAGTTATACGGTTAGTAAATAATAGAATAATATGAGAGATAATTCGTTGCATTAGTCAAATGTACAAAAGCTGGCATATGAGATATGACCGGAAAACCCAAACATTCAACACTATAAATATAGTATCACGCATACAGAAATAACTATGTGGGTACAAGGAAAATCACATACATACATGTATATGCAGATTTATAAACCAGGAAAATAACACATTTATCTTTTAGAGTCTGAATCTAATAAAATATAGTAATGGTGTCTGACAGATACATTTTATCGCGACAATTGTTGTTGTAAATTAATTATTAAATCAACAGCTACAATAAAGAAACTATCAATCATATTAATTAATTAAACAGTCCGGTGGAGAATAACACTATATGGATTTACATTTCTGCAAGTTAAAATATTCAATCAAATTATAATTATTCAGGGACTTCAGATTTTGAGACGAAGGGATTTCATTGTAGTTGATTATGCGCAGTAGAGGGTCCATGTTTTTTGAGATACTTCAAGCTTCAACTTCTTAGAAAGTTAATTACTTAAGGATTTCTGGAATTAAAAGGAATATTCCATTGTTTTCTAGGGACGTCAAGTTTTAAGTGATCCATTCGCAACTGAAATAATCCCATAGGTTTTGACTATCATTTGATATATGGTACATATTAATGATATATATGGTAATGCGTATATGGTAAATTATCTGTTCCCTATTATCTTTTCGTCACTGGAATGCTGCTTCCGGCTTTGATAAAATGCGGGCCTACGCAATTCATCTCTCTGATAAAACACTAGATGTTCTGGGTATATTTATATATGAATAACAAATAAAATAGTTCATTAATGTTTCAAACATTTTCAGTAATGAATTTTTGTCTATAAAAATCGCAGAATTACCACAAAAATTCCTTTATTATTATAATAAATATATGAGATATAAAAGATCAAGTTAAGCAATTTAATAAAGTTATAAAAATACTGTATTAATTTGATATTATAAACGCAAAATACTAATAACAAAATAGATACACTTTCACTATTATTTTGCATAATATTAATATTGCAATATGGTGTAAATGAGTGTATTATCGAGTAA
Organism: Calosoma granatense; assembly: GCA_022063505.1. Taxonomy (NCBI): domain Eukaryota; kingdom Metazoa; phylum Arthropoda; class Insecta; order Coleoptera; family Carabidae; genus Calosoma; species Calosoma granatense. Next base: position 1,261,829 of record JAGJTL010000054.1, read on the forward strand.
AATAGCAAGAGTATTATGAATATTCGTTTTCAGTGAATGAGGGATAATATTATTAAAAGAGAATTGTGTATTACCAGTGAAATTATATTACAAACTAGAATGCAACCAACCAGTCGCTCAACAAGTCTGACTGACCTGGTTTTAATAATAAAATGAATTTTACACTTTCCATTTACGAGCATTAATGCATAGGTAGACTGTTTAGCTGGCGGGAAAATATATTTTGAATTATTAATGCATTTGGATGTATGTGACAACCAATTGCATTGAATGTATACATTTTTTATTAGTACACAAACGTAATACCTACGTATGGCTTGTCAAATATCTGATGGGACATTATATATCATCGATATTGTTTACTTATATGAGTATTACAGCTAGTTGAGTTTATGTGAGTGTGTATTGTATTATCTGAAAAATTGGACAAGTTTACTTGTGTTTTAAAATAAAACAATTATAGGCTAAAAATGATAAGACACTTTAGTAAAAAACGATACTAAGGCGTATCGTTAAAAACATAATAATTTTTTTAAGAGAGCCTGCTGAGAATTATTTCTTGATAAAATAAATAAACAGAGCTATACAAGCCAATGTTTTTCAGATTTTTATTATGGCTTTACTATCCTAGTAACAAGAAAGGCAAGTATAGTAAAATAACACTTACCGAACACGTGCATTCAGTCTTTTTTCCTCTGAGATCATTCACAACACCCTGGCAACTCTCGAAGCAGACGCATCCATTGTCGAATGCTCGGCCCGAGCTCAGATCACCAAGACACAACTTGGAATTCGGTGTAGCTGATGGTCGGACGGCAGCGGCTGCTTTCTGTACACACTGCTGCAGGAGGCCAGTAGCATCGGACTGGGAGCGTTGATGTGTCTTCTTCGACGGCGGCACCAGGTGTTTCTCACTGGGCGATGTAATCTTCTGGTCCTTGGGCCGTAGCTCATCGGAGAGAATCAGATTCTTCAGTTTGGTGCCGTGTGATTTCTTTTTGCATGGGAGCGCCGCATCAGAACTGTACGCGCTCAACAACCACGCACATTTCAGTGAAAAATCAGCAGATTGTCGACATCTGCAAATATTAAATTGTTTACTAATTTAATTCATTATTATATAACATTTATTTTCTATTATAAACAAATTATTCCGGGTTTCAACTTCAATCACGTACCAAAACGAACAATATTGAATTAGTCTAGTAGCATTAATGTTATAGGGAAAGTTTAATTTTGATTTTCTTGTTCCCCTATGGCCAGTGTTTTGCTACGCCACTGTATAAATCCATTAGTAACGGCGTAAGTAGTGAATTACGCGTAATTACCTAAAATTGTGTGAATTTATCTTTGTTCACTGACGACCCATAATTGTTATATGCATTTATTTTAAATTTAGTTCTAGAAACACGAATAAAAAAAAAGAATACGATCATTGCAGGTGGGACCTAAATTTAGAACTTAGAAATTCATCAGAAAGTTAATCATTTCTGTTTATAGGTTTCTGATGGCCGCTCCGAATTAATATTTAATAAGCGGAACTTTCATTTCTAGAAATTTCGCATTTCTAATAAAATGTACATTTACACTTTTTGTAGAAGTATAACACACTTCATTGTTAATGTATAGTATCCTTGTTCATCTAATGTAAAATTTAATATAAGTTTATCTTTTTGTTGTTATTCAGGATTAAATTTAGATAAATTGTAGTGCGGAAATTGGTCGAATATCTTGTTGTATAAAATGATGTTACATTAATTCACACATAATAAGCACAAATAATAAAAAAAAACACATGTTGTTAATCCTATATCAGTTTCTAATTTAAAGTGTTAGAAAATTCTTGGCTGAATTATATTGAGAAAGTTAGTGTTTATTAACATTTATTAATACATAAACAAGTGGATAGATGCGTTATAAAATATACGAGATATTAAAATGATAATAAAACCTAACTATTTATTTTCTTATATAAATAGCAAAACTACTAAATATTGGTATTCAATCCATGACGTCAGTTTCAATATATGGTTAGTGATGTCACAATCAATGACGTCTGAATTTTCGAATGTTCCCGTAAATATTATGTTCACACGAGATTCTCTGTAAGTCCGCTGATGTTTTATGCATATTTTTCCGAATTGTGCTCCAAGAAAATGCTGGCATTGTGGACCTATGTAAGAAAGCAAAGTATTTTTACATCTTACGACAGACGACTTTTGTTTATTTGATGTTTTCAATGCCAGACAATCTGTTTTACTATGAAACAACCCACATGTTGAGAACAGTATACCGCACCACGGTGATGTGTGTCTCTACATTTCTAAATATAATCATAAGGTAATGATTTCAATTCAAGTTAAACACTTACGTAGCACATTAGGGCTTTTTTATGATTCTTGAACATTAAACTTCAAGAGAATATTACATTATTTATTTTAGATTTTGATTCACGGATTTAAGTTGTACCTCGCGCTAAAAATGTACATCACATGTGAATTCGTAACAAGTTATGGTTAAGCTAGGTATGTATCATATTTCATACTAAAGCTTAGTAATCTCTCTATGATAATCCTTACAGTTATCATAGTATTATGCTTGGTGCATACAATTAGCGAATGTGTCTGTTGGCGCCTATTTGACGGCTAGCGTCAATTCCATTCAAGATAAACCACTGTCTGTCAGACTTTGATCATACATACATATCCGATACAGGCATGGCATAGCAGACATTCCACAGTATCCGATTACACAAACATATGTCTACACGAATCCTGTGTAACACATATCTGTTCTGTGTACTCTCATACAAGGGACTTGTATTATCAATGTTCCAGGAACTCCTAGTAAACCTAATGCGGATACACATAGCTTCTTAATGGGACAAACAACAATTTATATTTCAAAACAATATTATGCAAAATCCAATATTTTTATCAATAAACTAAGTCATGTTTTTTAATAGTATAGCGATAAATGATATATGCATTAGCATTTCGCTGTTTAGCGATAAAGTTACAAAACAAATTAAGAACTCTTTTCACAGTACATAATTTGAGAGTTGCTGTAGAATAAACTAAAATGGCTTCGGACCGAAAACTCGTGTGAAACCCTTCAAGGGAACGTTGAGAATCTATTTAGGGTGACCACGAGTAAATTGGCTCGCAACGTAATTGGTAGAGTGGGTGGTTTTGCACCCACAGACCGGCCAAAGGAAATCTTCATTAATGCACTTACGCCACTGATTTCATCCGAACTAGGAAGATTATATTACGCAGACTAGCTACTGGCTGTTATTGTGACAGATTGCAACAATTTACATTGGCAGTATTATTTTAGTTCATTGATAATTTTCAGAGAAAATGCTATTCAAAGATCCACTTCTACGTTTCATCCCAGATTCAAACATATAGAACATAATTTGTTATTCTGTAAACATATTATTTCTCAGAGAAACATACCCACTGAAATTCTAGTAAAATGAAATATCGCGAAACTGTAATTTTGTTTATCTCGATATATACACGTAACATTCTCAAGGCTAATGCTGTTCATTATTTAACACTGTACTATTTTGCATATATACTTGACTAGCTTATCTAACACACATTTGTGATTTACATCTGGCAAATAATTGCTAATAAGAGAGAGGTGCCATATGAATCTTATCTGAAGTGACATCAGATAAATATTTACAATACAGGTGTTGTCAAGATAACGTTTATGGAAAATTACAGTAAACTGATCATGGCACTGAACATTTGAAAATGTCTAAACAAAAAAACCCATGTTAATCTAGTGGTATTTTTAACCTAATCTTGTACACTGATTCTTAAACGTTTAAATAAATGTTTTATGAGATTATAAAGTACCCAGGCAAAGCGAATGGCATGAAGTATTGCCGGGATGCAACTTGAAACTCGCATCAAAACAAACAATATCAAATCTGTGAAGTAGCAATAAGTTATGGGGACAGATATGCAATGTAGTTTTGATAGTGTTCATTTTGAATAATTCAACCTCGTACTAGAGTTACTGTGACATCTCACCTGTACACTAGGTATGGATGAATCGCCTCGGCGACGTCGTGCATCTGTATGTACATGCACACCAGCTGCGGCAAGTAGAAGTCCACCTCCACGTCCGGGAAGCTGAACATCTTGTTCGCAATGTAGCTCTGTACGCCGGGCTCTTTTGACTGAAACAAATACGGTATGGCCATCGTGACATCGAACATTTTACTCTCCAACAGCCGCAGCAGCAGGCCCATGTTGGGCGGTGAGATTTGACAACAGGTCCTGTCATCTGGTTCCGTGGACACTGTACCATTATTCGCACTGTTACTAGTACTATTCACTGTACACTCATCACTCACAGTTTCACTGTCCACATCGGCGATGGCACAGTCTAAACTCTCGCGACTTTGTGTCACACTGGTCAGATGTTCAACACTGGATTCGCGTGTAGCATTCGTGTCACTGGATCCGCTGTCCGATCCACACAAGATGCCCGAATCATCCGAACCCAAACTGGCAAGTTCATCCCGTTGCGCCTTGATGATGACGGGTGAAGCCGTGGTCATCTTGTGAGCGTCCATTGGGATACCTGGCACACTACTAGTGGTTGTGGTACCCTCACATTCTGGACTAGGAGTCACATCTACCTCGGGGATACGTTGTAAGGCTGAGTCCAGACTTCTGTTACGGTGATGTAGTGTGAGGTGAGTGTTGGTTACGGTTGTAACTTGAGTTACGGGCGGTAAGAGAATGCCCATCGACCTACAACGTAGAAATAAATGGACTGACAAACTATAGCACAGATTAGATTAGATTATCATAATTGATTGAGTGTTTCTGTAGTACTGTGTACGGCGACATCAATTTATTGCAACATCATATACGTTTACTTTCAATTATTTGTGTTTATAATCACTTAAATCAATAACCAGCCTAATATAAATGTCTTTTTAAATGTATGTCATATTCTTATTGCAGATCTTAAAATTGTATCTCTTGGTTCAAGATGTGATTTTCTTTGATTTTTTACAAATATTTGATAAGATCAAATATATCACATTATATCTGATGTTAGAAAATTACTATTTGTTTTAGGTTATAATTAACTAGTATTGACAGTTGTAGCACGGAATGTACTAGGACGCATTAACCTTCAAATATTAAGTAAGCGAAATCCTTATTTCGTTATAACACGTCTCATCTAGTTTTGTGGCTTCACATGTTTTGTGTCAAGGGAAAACATCATTTTGGTGTCTAATCAATATTTTCTGGTAAGCAAATCATAAACATACTATTATAATACAAAATTTCCCAAAATATCACACATTATATAAAATAGTATACAAATATAATGTTATACATAAAAAATTATCCTGCATTGTAGTGAAATAATAGAATAGCAAAATAATTAGTGAATTCTTAATTATTTATCTCGATGAATAAAAACATAGGTAAGCATGCATTATTTAGTGAAATGTCAAATTACATGTCAATCAAAATAATATTTTGTTCTAACCTAAAATTTCATACAAGATACGTCCAAAGATGTCATCAACAAGCCAGTACAATTCATCAGCTTTAAATATTCTATATTTAACTCAAATTTATCCATAAAGTTAAACTGTTACAAATAAATATTAGATGAAGATGAAG
>JAGJTL010000054.1:1269786-1289723 GCA_022063505.1 Calosoma granatense
TGACAGCTACTTATGTCATATTTAAATGCAAATATCACATCCGACACTGACGTCATGTATGTTTTGTACTCGAATGAGAGACACTGAATAGTTAAATGACCCAAGCCTAGAAGATGTTCAGGGAGTACAATCTAAAAATACATATATACATATATATTATACCCGGCATACACACTACAGTATAGTATCACTAATATAGTATGACAATAGATGTCTGCATCTTATGAATAGATATAAGTTAGGGTGGATTAAAAATACTATAGGAATTCTAAATGCATTCCTAATAGTTACCCTCATATTACAATAGGCTACAATCCATTTAAAAAGAACTAAAAGTCATTATTCTACATGACAAATATAAGTGTGCTAGATTTTTTTCTACAATGCTGTACCGAAATGGACCAAGTAGATCAGCCAATCAGCACACGTTTCATATGCAAGCTGCTACTCTCTCGGCAGCAGATGTTTCACGAACAATCTATGGATATCGACTGTTGATTGACACGGACCAACTCATTATACAACAGGCGGGTTTTTTTCTGTGCTTCGATATTTTTGTTATATAAAAAGAAATCGCACATTTTTTCTCACTCATTAATACTGCATAACTATTAAAAGTGTTTTTTATCAACACAAATTATTGTTAGGTTTATAAAAACGATATAGTGGAATGTGTAAAAAAATTATAATTGTACATTAAAGTACATTTTCATGTACTGCTGTCTGTTAACAGCGAATTATGTATATGAACAATACTTTCTTTTTATACTATGTATAAGAAAGTAAAAAGGATATTTTTATGCGTCATACTGAAATAGAGAAGTTTTTGAATGTGCTAGTATTTGCACGATATTTTCGTGGACACTATCGATTGATATCTGTTATTTACTAGAGAAAAAAATTCAATGTCCGTTTATTCAGAATATTAAAAATATATACAACTTTCTTGTTATTGCAAAGACACGAAATCCAGACTGGAATTTGCTCTATTGATTTGTAAGAAGTATATGTATGTGTGTGATTCATCCAGTGAATTATATATCTATATATCTTTAGTCCTTTGTTCCTTTTTACTTGGAATTCCCCAAGTATAATAAGTACTTTGTCGGTGTCAAATAATATCTGTCAAATTTACCACGATATCAACCGCAAAAGCCGGAAGTCACTGTCACATCAGGCACACACGAAAGTTATTACCCTTGCTAAATTCTATTGATTCTTCAGTGTTGTAAGGTCTTTAACTTCTATAGCCAATGAACTTAACAACGACAGTTTTTTTTGTTAAAATCAGTAAAAAATATATACAAGCATCTATAATTAAAAGCATATACGTTTGTTAAATGTTCTCTGTAATTTTGATTTCAGGAGTTGGTCCATATATTTCAGAATAATTCTATGTACATATGTGAGTAAATAAGTGACTAGTAACGGGCTTACAAGATTATTTACGCAATTACTCAGTAGTTCCTGTACAGAGGCCAATGTTCGATAATATGTGTTAAAATTGCAGTTGTAAATATCTATTAGGAAAATAATACTTCTGCCCTTATATCTACTAACCTGATTTAAAATTGTGATATGAAGATACATAGTACAGAATAATGTTATAAAAGTTAGGTAAACTTCTGAAATATTTTAAATGTTGTTGATTGTGGCTGATAAATATTTATAGGTATTGTTTCTAGTTTAACTGCGCGTATATCTCAAGGATATCTCTCGCTATGTGTGTGTATGTGTGAGAATATAGTAAAAAAATGTATAAAACAAGTATCGACTTCCAGTCACGACCGGAAGTTGCTAATCTATACAGTTCTCAATTCTCCGAGGTCGGATGGACAGACGAAAGGTCATACTGACAGACAAACGGAAATACAGTCAAACGAACACACATTCCATAAATCGATAACTCTGTTCAAATCTGTCAATTTTATGGATTTGCTAAAAGTATGCTTCATGCTTATTGGTCATTATATAAAGCATACATTTCGGTAGCGTCAAAGGTAAAAATTATAATATAATTCATTGCTATTCCCTCGTATGAAATCAATTAGTGTATAATTGCAATGCAGGGGGCGATGTAAGGAGAAATTACCGCTTGCCACGATGACTGCCCCGCAGCTTTCAATTTACTGATTACACGAGAGGGCTGTAAATGATTTATATCATCTTGTCTAGACACCCTGGGCCCTTGCATACGTACAGGGCTGATGGTAATACAGGGATGTACAAAACACTGTTTCCGTAAAACTGATCATCAACTTCATTCAACGGAAGAATATTGAAAATAAATAACAAATATTGTTTCTAGTATCTAACACAACATCTGATCTCTGCAAGATCTGTAACAATAGCAGTCATAGAGACAATATAATTTTCCTCAATTTGATAACAGTTACATAGAAATCTACATATAAAATTATATTAAAATCAAGAACGTACCTATTAGATCATTTGACATATTACAGCTTTCATATCAGAATATTAAATAAAAATAATATGTTCAAATGATCATAGTATTTTTAAAAAATACTAAAACGAGAAATCTGTTGGACATCCCTTATTGAGGGTTGGCTTGCCATATGTTTTTTAACATCTGACTTCGGTTGTTAACTATCGCCTGTTTCTATATCGTGGGCTGGCACACGCCACTCCAGACCCGGCACGAGGGGGAGTTAATATATATTTAACACATGTGCTGTGGCAGGAATATTTTTTTAATTTACTTCCAATTGAATAGTGTTCTTAGATCTATTAATGTTTCGGTAAATTCTTATAAAATTAAATAAATAATGTATTGTAGCAAAGTGGTTCTGTTTTAGTAATCTAAATATCGATATGTTAGTTGCATACAATAAGGAATATAATATTTAATTCTTGTCCTTGACAATAATATAAATTTCAGAACATACACTATAACATCTGACGTATTTTCTAAGATATTTTATCAGCCGTACTAATTTATATCCACTAGAATCCATTAATCCTTCTAATCTAAATGAAAGCGGTATCTATAAATTTCTGTGACAACATTCTTAAGTATAAATTAATTGTAGTTATTACTAGAATGATAAGAGAAATTGGAATTGTTGCAGTTTAGTTAGATTGTAGAATCGAGAAATTATAAGAAAAATGTGTAGAAAGTTTGAGTTAAATTTATACAAACAGTTTGAAGTTTAAATGTATATTTAGTGTTAGTGATCGATCAGAATTAACGCATAGCACAGAATATCGAATTAAATATGAGATTCTTAACATTAGTTGTTGTTCTTTGCAATTTATTTGACGATTTGACGTAAATGCTCAGCATGAATTCAGAATCTAATTAGGAAATAATATTTTATCACTTGTAATAAACAAATAATACAGTATATAACTTCGAGAATACATAGAGGCTTGAACCTTACAGAGATTCCACATATGCATGGCATGTAGTTTAACGGTAAACGTGGAAACACGACTTTATGACTTTCATTTTTTCCACGATCCAACGGAATTTTTTTAAATTGCAGTATAATAAAAAATGCAGTAAAGCATTTATGCTTCCTCAACTGAAGAAAATACAGATCATATAGATTTGTGAAAGAACTTCTGATATTATTATCTGTTCAATAATTTGTATATTTTTGAATTAGTTTAAGAGAACGTTTGTGTTCTAATAGTGATAATAATTGTGTTCATGTTACCGTTTTTTCTTCAAGTTATTAATTTTGTTCCAATTCGTTGAAGATTGCAGTAATTATGAATGTACAGTTATGCATTTAAAATAAGTTAAACAGTATCTAATAAACTTCTTTAAATAGTTTGAACATCTTGAAGAAGACACAGTTTGAACAAGACTGATATAAAGTTTATTATTCTGCTACGTTCATATAAACTAACCTTCATTGTATCTCAGAAGGTCACACGTTTATATACATGAGATAATACCACACATATATATGTGAAATTAACGAAGGTTACCTACGTTAAATAACCAGCAATTACAGACATTTAAGAATGATCATATATTTAAAACTACATTGGAGTTATTAGAACCGAGATTCAACTAGAACTCGAATCAAAACAAACAAAAATGATTCTTTTATTATATAATAATTCATATATCGTATCTGCCAATAAAAACCTGAAACAATAACACTTTCTTCTGTATTCTGACCTTAAATTAAACATACTTTCTACTAATTCCATGTAAGAATAATCTGGTTTAACATCCAAATTTGAAACACTTCTCAGGCAACATGGTTAAATGTTTAATTATATTGTTAGTAGCTGGAACAATGTGGCAATTATTTTATATGCAAATGTAATGAAACGAAAGGAAAACTGTTATTATTGTTTGCTTTCTATAGTACGTTCGCTTGACATACATGTACATATACGTTTTACCTACTTTGGGAGTAATTACATTGTTGAATTTTGACAGAGATTCTCGGCAATATAATCTGTGTGTGTGTGTGTGTGTAGGATATTTGTGAGTTTATATGTTGCTAATCTATGTATATGTGTATGTACCTATATCTCTCTATTCTTCTTTCTCACACTATGCCTGTAGATGTGTCTATATGGCACTTTCTTTTTCTCTTTTTCTCCTGGATGTATATGTGTCACACCTGAAAGCATCTCTGTACGAATACGTGGACAGGTGTTTCTGGCTTTCACTGTTTCTATTTTGTTCTCCTTTCACCCTATTATATCCGATGTTACCTTCCTTTCTCGTTCCGTTCGCACATATTAAGTAGATTTTGTGTATTGATACACACGAAATTACCATAAGCAGATGTGCAGGAATTCAGTTTCTATGTTCGATTAATGAATTGGAAATCACAATCTAAGTATTAGTCTTTAGCATACATGTATATATAATTTCCATTCTCAAAAGTGTTTATTGATTTGCCTGTATACAAGAGAAAACAATAATATATTCAGTTTTACTACTTGCTTATGAATTTCAAAAGAATAACACTTTTCGCCGCGCATATTTGTATTAACTAATACGAAATCGTATATGTAAATCGAATTCCGACGATGTTTGTCGAAGTAATAACCACGTGATCAGTATCTATCTGTCAAAATAAGTACATGTAAATAAATATAAATGTAACTGTGTATATTTTAGTTAATAATATTTATAAATAAACGTGTTAAATAGTGATTCTACAATCCTGAGTACAGATATATTCGTGTAATTTAAGGTAAAACTGATGTATATTGTTTATAGGCAAAGTTATTAAAATACTGGTTAGGTTCAACATGCTGAGTATTATTAAAAGTTCTTGAATTAAATAAACTCTTTATTAATTCTGCGGTACGTTATTATAAATTATAATTAAACTAACTGAAACTATTTCTACTAGAAGAAATACGTAATGCAGGTTAACACTTTCAAAATCAACAAAGTTGCTGTTCATTAAAAATTATAGTCGCCAATTTTTGCTACCTCGGAATGTGCAAAATCGATCACACGTATATACATATTTATGAATACTTTCAGGTTATTGATTTTTTTGTCAAATGCGACAAACTTACCGTCTGTGGAGGAGGCGGTGAATCAAATAAGTTCGTTTCTGGTGACGTGTGCATATGACAAGTGTTGTCAATGATACTTTTATTAAAACCGAGCCGCACTTACTGCGTCTTTGTGACAAGATAATCCAGGGCCGGTCTGACATATTGTACCTAGAATGGTGATACAGAGATGGTTTAGTGGAATAGATAAGTATTCCAAAGTTCAATGTTGATTAGAACCTTAAAATTATCATGTATGAAATTCCTATTAGTTATTGAAAAATGTACCAAGTCAGCGAACCTTTTGATAAAAAATACATCACAGGTTTCGATTTTAACTGTCATTTCACTAAAATATCTAAGTGGTGCTTATAATGTCGATGACTGTTACCCGTTTTTTTAAATGAAAGAACGTACAAATCTTACAGTGACTATCACAATCATAAATCGAATTGAAAGTACAAATTTATTATAAGAATTCATTGTTAGAAATGTTTATTAAATTACTGTTCATATGTTGTATTATAATCAATTGCGCTCAGAAAATGTGTCTCCAAAAAACTGTCGATTATCGCACTTGATTACTGATTGCCATAATTGATTTGGTCAGCAATCACCACTGGGATGATTGTTAGAAAGTGTGTGACGTTATTGCAGATTTCTACAATACATTCCACACATGCTTCTACTCATTTACCTTGTTCTTAATTAAAATAGTCTTAATTAAATGTGATTTTTCATTCATTTTGTCTTAAAACGAAGGACAGTACACAATGTATGTGTGTGTGTGTGAGTGTCTACTGTATTATTAGATTTCCAGACGAAGATAATATTTTTTATTCAAGGTTAAAAAGAGAAATGAATTCGAAGCAGATAGCAGATGATGTCATATATATTTGTATCATGTGGTCTTCTGGTCAAGATAAAGTTAGTGCTGAGCTTAAACTAGCTAGCCTATGATATGATATATTGAGGAAAAAGAAATGTTTCCTCTTTCGGTGCGGTACATTGAGGAATTATAAATACACAACATTTTTTTTCAATTTCTGCGATAATTGGTCTTTACAAATTCCTGTGTCGTCGTTAATATTTATTATTTATTTATTTACAGGAATCTTAGATTTGATTCCATATGATATTTACTTTAGAACTAACATTGTATTTTGATAAAATCAGATATTTCAACTACTTCAAACAAAAGTGTTGATTATCTGGAAGATCTTACATATTGACTATGACACATACATACCTGTATGTCTGATGTAATATGACAATACTCTGGATAGAAAACAATGGCGTGAAGGTCATGAAATCGCAGCTAGTTTCCTAATTAAAAAGTTGAAAACTAATACACCTACTGAGACAACGGTTCCTCACGCCTACGAATTTTATATTACGACCTTGGCGCGTACATGTAATAAACTGTAATCAAATGGACGCTTTTAAATTAAGAAAACGCCGGCAAAACATTCACTATGTGTTCCAAAACAAAACTACGATGTTGTTGTAACCATGGTTACATGGAAAGATCAGTAGGATGCCTCTGTTCTTGCAATCATACCGTTACATATTATAATTATTGTAAAGACATAAACTCAAAGTTGATCCACTAATGATAACGTTTATATTGTAAGTAAACCAAATGATGTATTTGATTATGAATCGAAATTGAGTTAGCTGAACAAAGTGACCGATAACCGACCTTCATTGTTTCAAATCACCGCAAACGGTTATGACGTATTGATACGTGCGAATTCTTGAAACTGGTTATGAGGTAACATATCTGATACTGCGCTTAGTCACACTATGATGGTATTATATGTCTAGTATTACGTAAACAAATATGTACAACTAAATACTAGATGATTCAAATGTTGTTTTCTAGTAGATATCATCGTTGACTAAGAATGTTTCTTTTGAAAATTCGTAATGTGCTTTGTGACAAGCATGAACTTTTGTACCTAAACTTCATTATTTCCTATTCCGCAACTTGGCGTTAATTATTGCTGACTCTTAAAAGTAAATTAAATCTGTCCATATCGCCATATCGAATATTAAGAATCAATATCAATGTTTCAGTGTTTTATGAAGCTGATTAGAATTAAATACTTTAACTAAAAGTTTATAGTATAGAAAATACAATTGTATTAAGTTCAAAAGCTCATGATTTAGTGTACCTGATGTTGCTTGAGCTTTCTATTATCAATTTATAGAATTCTAGACACTGTGTTTTATAAAACACACACTGGTTTCATTACAAGTGTAGTTTAGTATCTTATATAGATGAGTAGCACATTGAATTGATTCAGTGTCATATGTTTATCTCACTGTACAGATGAGAATATGTACCAGTAACACATATTACCCATGCTCTGTTTTAAATTGGAAGGTTAAGTAGTTTTTCTACATGTGAAGGTCAACGACAATTAAAATCCAAAGTCAAAATGTCCCAAATACCGAGGTCATTGTGCAAAATTTGTACATATAATTGAAATTTATATTTACAGATTGCATTGTAATTAATATTTAGGCGCAAATATTGTTGATAAGATCAAGTTGTTTTTATTTTGAATGCAAACTCAAATGTTTCTACAATGAGTCAACTGTTATTATGAGTCGTTGTTGTTAGGTCATCATAACTTAAATGAACCAGAATTTAGAGCATTTAAATTCTGAATTTTAGAAATACGTATATTGTCTGCAATCATATGTGAGAAACATGAGTGGAATTTGTCGATAATTCTGTAGTTTATGGGAATACTGTGGAACAATTTTCATATTCGTTATTCTTCTTTAGTTTTTTTACATAATTATTACTGTAATACAATCTATAGTATCTATGTAATATCCTACATTTATAGTGAATGGATTTCCGTGTAAAACACGTTGTTCATTTCACTTCCATATTGCAAAACATTTGCAACCGGACGCTAGTATTTAGTATTTCATAATATCCAATATCAGTTGAAGATTACATACACAAGAAACGTATACATTTACTTGAAATCTAATTTATATATTATCTCAAATAATATTTAACAATCAATTAGTACAATCGTATAATTAGTTACGGAAATTATTATTTGCCAAATATTTAATATTTATTCTTAAAGTCCTAAATGCTAGATCAACCCACTTTGTGCGGTCGACTTTGATTTAGTAAATAGAACGTAATTATTTACTTAAGATTCTATCAACTTATTTCAAATCAATCATATAGATAACTAAATGATAAGAATAGATATGTTTTTGTTGACAAATATAGCCACTCTTGTGTAGTTATTTTGATTAACAATCTAGCTTCGAAGCTACTGTGCACTAAATAATTAACAAAAAATAATTATATACAGTATTTTTCCAGCATGGTGATGGTTAAAATTTTAAATTACTGTCGAAATTAATTCTGGACTGTAATCTGCTTGAGCAGGTGTAAATATAACACCTGTCTACCTGGCCACATGCTGTGTATGTATGAATATTAATCAGAATAGCGCAGCTGACGTAACGCAACAGGCACGCATATTTGCACGTATACGTAACTTAACAAACAAACAAACATATTTAGTACCACAGAGAGAGAGAGAGATACAGCATGTATATAATAATCAGTGATCATACAGCACGTTTAATGTTGCAGCTCTAATGGCTGTTGCAGCTGGAATGATAATATTGACTTGATGTATTGTGTAGTACACGGAAAATAATTGTTTTCAGGCAATATTATACAGAGAAACAATGAAAACCAGTAGCGTACTCTATAGATAATTACAATGAAACATGGAGACAGAAATTTGGTTAAAATATCTTCAGAAACTGAAGGTGTTTTTGGTAGAAAATATTCCTTTGACAATAATACCTACATAAATACATTATATGCTAATCCGTAGGAACGCTCAAATTAGATTTTTCGCTTTAGTTTCTTAAGGACAAATATATCATCTTTCTGCAATAGTTACTGTTAGGAAAAAATAAAAAAGGAAACATTCAAAAATAGATTGCAGTAAATAAAATAACATAATTATAACTCTACAATGTGCAGTACACTACAGATGTAATAAAATATTAGTACATTTTATTTATATGAAATCACACTTATATCCACGTATGTAGGTGCATGTTTTGCACAGGTGTGCGGGGTCCATTGTCTGTGCAAATAATTAGTGTCTCTTTTCTTTAATTAACATAATTCTATTTGTGCAAAGAGATGTTAAGAAATATCTAGGTAACTACAACGGATATGGTCACAATATTTGCTAATGTTTGTTTACAATAATAGTATTGTGTAAATTGTACTTTAGCACCGCGGATGGTAATGTTAATATAATCATATACATATTGCAATCAATTAAGTATTATGTATGAATGATATTAAAGTATCTATGAAGATTAATATACATACCTACATATATACATTGTAATATGACCTAGAAATACTGGGCCGGCATTCAAGATCATAAACAATCTCTGATGTGTGCAGAATGCATAAAAATAATGAGATTATAATCAACAATAATACATACAAATTATAGAAAATAATGGTGAAGGTATTTCTTGTTTATAATATGTTTTGAAATAATCTTAACATCATTCAATTGAGAGATACTCTATGAGATTCACAATCAATCTGATTCTATAAGTATTTAGGCATAATGTTACACAAATACTTGTCATATACACTACAGATATCTTGTTTAATATTCCGTTTTATTTATGTATTCGTTTAATTAAAGCCCAAGGTTTTAATTTAATTTTTTAATTAGCGTTAAACAATAACTGACTCGGGTAGTTCCGCAACCCCCTGTGCACGTGTGTATCCCAGGAGAGACTATGTATAATGTGTATAATTAAATAATATTACATCATAATGTTTATTTTTACAGTTGGGAAGAAACTATAGCGTTTAAAACAATGAAATTGCCAAATATTTACTACTGTACTTTTAAAGTACATCTGTATGAATGTCTCGTATATATTTTCATATACCTGAAGCAAATATATACAACATATGTTCATTGAATCAATACATCTTATGTATTGACAGATTTCCCCAAAGAATTTCACGTAAATAATATCAAAATGTAATAAAACAAAGTAGGCCAATGTGATTAGTTCTTCTGAAAATTAAATTCTGAGATAAGACACTAGCTTACAGTGTCTTAGATTCAATTTCATACAAAATCTTTCTTGCTTGAGTTATATTTGTACTTTTACTCGGTCACGTTTTCTTATTACTTATAATCCACCTTCTGTTTCAGACTCTGCGGCAGAGAAAAACGTTAAAATCATCGCATTTTCCAAGTATCTACGGGGAAAATTAAATTGAGATAGAGACAACATTAAATAACTTCATATATGTGAAGAGGTTACATATTTCTTTATTCTTGGCGAACATGTAATTGGTAATTTGAAATATTGTTATCTGTGGTTGCACAGCTAATTTTAGTCAAAACTTTAAGGGTAATTAATGCTCGCAAAAATTATTCGTTTCGTAAAATGCCAACATGTAAACTGGTTGATGACAGTTGTGTGAATAATGTAAATTAGGGTAGGTGTACTGTGCTTTAGTAATTTAGTGAGTTTTCTCTTTCTGTAGCAGGATTCGTCATCCATTCAACGTCATATCCGCGCTGTCCTAATTCATTTTCACTGGGAGGTGTTCCAAATTCAGGTCGTTGCCGCCACTCCAGGCCTTGTTCTCATTTTCGACAAGGGATGGTTCAAGAGGGTGGTCTCGTTCAGTGTCCTCGACCGATAAATCAGACAACAACGATGAATTCGATTTTTAAGAAATATTCATGCTATATTTCGATACAAGGTTAGTTCCAGGCATTATGTTGCAAATTTCAAATCTATCAACTAAATTTTCCATTTGTAAATGACAATGTAGATTGTTGGTTTGATTTACGGAAACGGGTTATTCCAGACCGGATACTATGACAAGATTAACATACATGTCTAATCTATGTTTTTATTATTTTTCTTTTAGCTTCATACTGATGTAAAACTTCACTTCAACTTTTATTGAAACAATTTTTTGATAAAACATACTTTGGAACACACACTTATTTCTTATAGAACTATACCGTAATCTTATGTATCACACCAATCGATTTTATAATTATCTACGGTGTAAAAGAATAAGATAAAAATGAGATAACATTCCAGAGGTATCATTTAAAATATTATACTTTTATTGTGTAGCGTCTTGACTGATTATTTATGATTTATTATATGCTTAGAAGCTCAGAAACCTACAGGCGCCAGTGCAGAAACAACCTGTCAAATACTTACATATTCCAAAAATAGAGTTTTCTTTCGAAGTCCACAATGAAACAATAGATATTTTGATTCTGTTTTGATATGCTACTTTTTAATTTGATCTACATTGTCTGTTTTTAAAGAATATTATATGTTTTCTCACGAAAAATAGACATTGTTCTGCGTCGTTAAAAGTAGTATCTAAACATTAGTAACCGGAATACGTATATTATATAATAATTTTCACATTCCTGTACAACCGACAAAGAAAACAACAAAAAGTAATCATGTCATGTCAATGTATACCTCGCATGTCCATCGAAATCAGTGTTGTGCTTAGCTTTTTTTCATATAGTATAAAACTAGCCTACAGGCACTACTTGATAATATATAAAAAAAGTTATTCCAAACATAAACAATGTCTGAAAAAACTACAGGCACAGATACTTATTTGATACACATAATTATTGACTGTATCTTTGTGCTATGTATACATTTACTATGATAATGACCATACTTGCAGTTTAACACTTACGTACTATTAACACTGGTTCCACTCACTGATTACCTTAGATAGAACGTTAAACTTATAGGGGAAGTTTTTGTTCTTCGTTCCCTTTTTTTCTTGTTTGCGACTTCCTTTCAATTGTTCTCTGCCTGCCGTGTGACCCTTCAACTTGTCCATTACTCAGGATTAAGCCGAGCTACGAACCATGGCCGTTTCCGGTTCGTAACCGTGGTAACGTGTGTATTTTGATGTACATACAGGCCTTCTTGTACAGGTATATAGAGGGAAGATACCTAGCAGTAGCGGGTACAATATGTATGTTATATATAACGGTACTAAAGAGAGTTTAATTTAATTTTTGCTGTAATCTTTAACCTATGTAGGTAGCACAGAACAAAGCAATCTGTAAAATTAACTAATCACAGACTTTTAAGAAGCCTTACGTTGACGAGAAGCCCTGCTAATTAATGAAAAATTCATTTATTCTAATAATATACATACACATAGCGTACATATAGTGAATTTAAAGTAAATTACAGTGTGCGAATAATACGAAATATAAGGAGAAAATGTTAATTATTATATATAAATGAGCAACGAACATACGCATATAATAACGTCACTGTCTGACTTTCATATCTACAAGCAGACATAATACACGTCCTATATACACAAACTGTAATATACATACTGTATATCATGTGCCGTAGTTAATTAGTGAGATTAAAGATAAGTAGTATACTATACCCAAGAGTGATAATTTTGACAGGCAAATGAGAAACACTATTATATATATTTTCTATTGTTAATGCTGGCTCAATCAGTGCAAGGTTTGCGGTAAAATGAAGGTTTTTTCATGTTTTCAAGTGTGCGCAACACTTATAATGCACATGTTGAACAAGTATGTCGTCTTGTTGTTAACGTGATTACTTATAATCAGCTGCACAATGTGAATTATAGTCCATATTAGCTAGATACAATATTTTATATTAGTTCACAATAAAACTATTTTATTTCGTATATATTTCCATGCATGAGATAGTTAATTAATGAACAATTAACTGACTGACGAGTTTCTAGAACGAGATTCAATTTAAATCTCGAATCAACATCGAATCTGTACAGTAGCGCAATTTTATTTAACAAGCAATGAAAGTAGTTTGGAAATTGTTGATTTTGATTTAATTTACATTTCGTTCTAATACACATATTTCACTTAGAGGAAGATTAGTAAATTTAAATCGTTGTACAGGGATTATAAGATAAAAAATATATAAAAAACCGTTGACAACACGCTGAAAATGGTTGCAAAAACATTGTTACATAATTGACAGTAACACATCTCATGTGTATAATGATATGATGAAATACACAGTACTGACACAGCTAGGTATGATATGTAAGTCAATTGTGCCTTACCGCTATTCTACGTCCACTTCTTGCCACTTAACTCGATTAATTAGTACACATTTACATTCTTACACATTGTTAACATTCCATTCTGCAATTAGTTTCATTATTTCCAACGTAATATTCATTCCATGTATGAACTGATGCATTTTATAATGTTTGTTATTTTTTAGAACTGCAATATGGATGCACTAGTGGACACAGAATATTACTAAGTCTTTCTCCTGAGGATATCCATGAATCGGAAACAGCTATAGTCGGAAATCAACAGGAGCTATTCGTATATTTAATCTGGAAGGACATTATGCAGTGAAGAAAGTTGACTAAATGTAAGTTATACAATATTATCCGTTCTTTGTGATGTTTTCCTCTAAAGGATTATAGTTATATCCCTTGAATCTTCCGTACGCCATTGTCCCTGTCATCGTTTAAACTAACTCTTCGCTGATCAAAATAATTACAAATGTTTACATCTACAGTATTATTTCGTTGTTAATTAATCCGACTTTGAACTAATATAAAAAACAATAAACAATTCACGGCTTCTAATTCATTGAACGTGCATTGATTTGCAGTTAGAATTATAATATATTTAACAATATTTCTTATGCGAAAATGTATCCAGCATATTTCAGAGATTTTTAAGATGAAATTTACTTCATAACATCAACCAGATATATATGTGCGGAAGAAATATACTTTTTACGTAGTATTTATTTTATTTTACATCTTTTCTGCGGAGAATACAATACATAGCAATGCCTCCATTCTGATTCATTGAAACGTGTATAATTTTGTTCCTCTTTTGATTGTGAAAGAACATTCATTCACGAATAAATCCTGGATGTAATTTCAGAATTCAAAGAATTCTCTCACAGCGCATTGTATTTCTTATAGTAATTCTATTTTAGTTTTCAAATACTACTTGTCAAATATGAAACTGCTGTAGAAAATTCATCTAAGTATATGTTTAAATCGGAAATGTTAATATTCTCTTGGTAAATATATGTTGATATGGAGACGACGAAATTAACGTATGATTCAGTCAAGTAATTAAAATGTTTTGAATGCTACGAATTCCTGGTTTGTCGTAAATTAATCATCACATCAGTAGTTAGTACAGACATCCATTCATACAGTATACATACACACAAACATGTTAGCGACATGAATTACTTAAATGAAGTTCATTCATTTTGAACTGAATTACAGACATACATACACACATATGTTGATGCGTGTATGTATGTGTTACATACAGACAGATAATTCGTATTTCGACGGGCATCTTTACAAATTCAAAATTAAGTTTTCTGTATTTTATTTCAAAAATCTATTTCTTGCTTGAAAGTAATGTAATAATACACACAGTAAATAATATCTAGCATAATGTGGTAGTTATCTGAAAATAACTTTTCTATTACTTATGAATTTATACAAAATGAGTAAATTTAAAGATAAACTGTCAGAATAAGTTTTTCATTAAAAGGTATCAATATGTCACAATACAAACGACAGACCGTCAATTCCATATGCAATACTGTAATATGCGGGCTCTTGTCACAAGTTGAAAACGTTTTATCCAGCGGCGACTCGTCGCTTCCGGGAAACGGACGAAACCTTGACCTTACTGGACAGGGGTCAATAGGAAACGTACGTCTGAAAATCACGTACCATATTATCTACTGTTTACTGCACAATCCCAAAGTTTGGTTTCAATAGTTTGGGTAAAGCCTGGTCTGTAGTTTATTCAATCTGTGTTTTCTAAAAACACAGATTGAAACGTTCGTTGGCCATAAACTTGTTATTTAAAATCCCTGTACGAATATTGCACATAGATTTCATGAGTCTGAACTTACTGATAAATAATTTCTTTTCTCACTAAGAACGTGCCATTTCTTCTCGGGAACATGCTGTGCGCAATTTTTTATTTATACCGTGAAAAATGTTGATCTTTTTTGTGGTATAATAATGGTTTTCCAATCTCTGTAGATAACGTAGGTTGTATAGTGTACGTGCCTAGTCACTATATGTACGTATTTTCTCCAACAATCAATACAAATTAGCGTCAAAATAATTTGTTTATTACTGGTCCTAGAAATGGTATTTTGTGTTCAAAAATGCAGTCAAAATTGAGCTAGCTGCAACCGTTGCCGAGTTAGTATAATTTGTACGTTTAAAATTAAACTAATTTACAATTTGTAGAGAAATTAATAGAAGTAAATGTTGATGTACATGTATACAATATAATTAGTATGAATTCAAGTAGGTAAGTCGCGTTGAAATGAGATTTGCTTCCTGCAGAATTAGAACGAACATTTCAGTGTTTTTAAATCAGTGGTTTACGGGGGAAACTGCTGTGTATTTCAGAAAAATCTAACTTGTATCTTGTTATGAAACTAGAGATTCGAATGAATATAACCACATATTAAATGTATACTATATTATTTAAAAGCTCATAATGTGTATTATTAAGATTCGTTACAATATTTTATTATTATTGTATCCAAATTGTCTATCCAACATAAAAAGATATTTTCTGCTAATATGTCATCGTCTAATAACAAGACGTACGTTATTGTTAGTATTCCAAACTGTGTTTGGTTCTCAATGAATGGTTGAGAGACACTGGTATATGTATATCTCACCTGCTCCAGTTACCAGTGGCAATCATCGCCAGGTTGGTAATTATTACCCGGTATCTCGTATTACGTAAATACTGCAGCACGATATAACATTTCATTATAATTATTTGACGTCAGAACATCTACCACCCAACACCATTTTCTAATTTGGGATGAAACTGTATTACTTGGTATGTATTCTCATAAGTCACATTTGTACTGGAGTTGAAGACAGTGAATGTAGTGTACGTATATAAAATTGGAATGTGTTGTTGAAAGTACATATTGTGTTAGATATATAATTATCTGTTCCTAAAATGATTCTATTATAGCAGAATGTAAAGCGCTTTATATTTTGTTCTCTGGTTCAAATTTATTTTCTCAGCACATACTGTTATTTTACATAAAGGTAAATATGGCCCACATTTAGTATATTGCAAGATTCAAAGAAATTTGTAAAGAAGTCCCACACATTTTGCAGTTCTGTTTTTAATGATACACAGTTATATATAGATGTTTCCTGATATTCTCTATTTACTAGTCACACATAAATGTGGTTTGCTGTCACATGTCTGTATCATATTACTTGTGTAATTATACAACATATAGCAAAGATATGCGCCATTTCCTTAGTACATACTTTACTGAAGTGAATGGTAAATATCTCGTAACTTATTGGAAGTATTAGTGATCATGTCGAAATACTGTTAAAACAGATCTATACATATTCCGTCACATTTACAGCAGTAGACTAAACAACATTTAATGGTTTGTCTTTTAATTTAGATTAATAGAACCATGACGTTTATTTTCATTCCATTGTTTTAAACACTCTACCTGCTCTGTTGCTATTAAAATATCCGTTCATATAAATAAACAGTCAGTGGTATCTCGTGAAATTTTCTTTAATATTTCTCCCTAAATAAATTAATACATAATTGTTTGAATATGTTAAATATTCGTTATTTAACGTAGCTTAGCTACTGTGAAGGTATTTGATTTAAATGGTAATTTATCCCTTCACTGCTAATACCAAAGGACATAGTGCATTTATTTAGAGCCAAAGGGTCAAGTAGGTGTACATGCATTTACCTGTAATTAATTCCTGCTGCGGAAGTTCTAGTTGCACATTGTATATAAACAACACTTGATTAAATAGCAATGACACGCAAACAAATATTGATTTAATGACAACTTATACTGGTTGATATCTTCATTAGATTGTATTTATGTAAATAATATTTTTATTAACATTAGTGCCCCGTAATAATAATTTAAATAAGTTAATTGTTAGCAAAATAAACAGCTTTTGTTGAAATTGTGAAATAACATTATAAAAAACTTATTATAATGTAATATTATTCACACAACAACAATAACATTATATTTTTTTTGATCAAGAAAACAATAAAGTTTCTTATTACTTCTGCAAAAACCTATTTAAAATTCAGAGACTTCATATTTGGTTTGTTTATAATGGTTTACTTAATGTGTTGAAATGTGTGCTGTATATTTTTCACGGTTAATTCTGGAATATTCTTAAACAAGTTGTAGAATGTGTAGCGAAGTGGAACAATCTAATCAGGAAATTGTCTGTGAAACTTTCATTATGACACGTGAATATACATTTATAAATATTTCATTTACTTACAAAACAGTAAGTTCTTTAATATCTTAATAAAGAGTTAGTGATCGTCGGTTATTAGAGGAAATTAATATTGATTCTTATTGTAATGTTTGTTAAACGTCACTTGATTTTAACATTCATGAATTATGTCCTTACAAAAAATTGTTCTTTATATATAAAGTAAGTCAGAGAGATTAATCTTCCATTTAGTTGAATTAATACTTATTTAGTATCCTTAATTAAACGTAAGAGAAATCATATTAACATTGTGTGGTATCTGCCTATTTGTTCCCCGCGTGTATATGCAACCAACACTACAGATATGTATTGCGGGTTGGTCGCATGCTGGGCGCATGAATATATAGATCAGTATACATATTAATATAAACGACAATGTTGAACTTTACAATTCAAAATTAATATTCCCAATGTACACAGTAGTAAAACTACCACAATTTATTCTTGACTATTTTTTAAATAAATCAGTTTGCTCTCCGTCATGTTATATAATATTAACCGATGATTTGTATGGCAGTAATACATGTGTATGTTGTATTTTTCGGGAGAACATATATTCAGTAATGTAGTTATTTACAAGATAAAGCAAATGAAGCAACGTTAAAGCATACATCATAGGTGAGAACAGTTTTATGAAGACAATTCAGGACAATTGACACATAGCTATACTAGTTAGTATTCTTTAATAAACAACGTGTTAAAAGACAGGGACACAATGAGCCTAAGAATTAAATTATATGGAAACTTAGCCATGCCAGGCTAATCTACTATATCAAAGTATAGAAGGATCAGACATAATAGTGTTCATGATCTTCACATTCAAATCATTTACATTAATTTCGCTGATGTGTACATATCCAAGGGTACCATCGCTGCCCTTATCATCATGTAGCTGTCATCTTATCCAGTGGAACGTAATGTGTCTGAAAATCATCTTGTAACTAGCAGCAAGTACCAGCACCACCGTGATCAGTACAGTAAAAGATTTCAATCAGAGTACTAAATATACAGAAATCAACAAGGTAATTAGATTCTCATACTCTCTATATTAGAGTATATATTAGTGATAGGAACTAGAACCAGATAGTTACACAACGGTTGAAATTAGTATTCGGGTACCTGACATTGTATATGTGCTATAAATTATTTATGTACCCGAAGAACTGGGTACTTAATTCCGAAAGATGACAAGTACATATACTGTATCTGTCAAATCACATTTAAACTATTTGCCAATTTTGTTTAAAGCACTTGCTATTTAGCACGTTTTAGGCCGTAGACAAATAAAATATTTGGCACTAGATATATCTATGTCATTGTTCAGAATACATGTTTTCTATCTTTGGTTCACCGATGTCTTACAGATGATAGAACATATAGAAATTTTGTATAGATATTAGCTTTATACAAAACATATCTTACGTGGTCTTGGATGATGATAATAATTATCAATGATTCTTCCAGACTGCAACAGATGACAACTACATGTTGAAAACTTAAATCGATGGATGTATGGCTGATGGCAAGACAGCATTTCACTGGAAACTATAACAACTGGAAACACAAACCACTCTTTGGATCTGCAGGACGTACTGGTTGAACTTAGTGATGTATATCAGCATGTTCAGTATACAAAGAGCATGGAGGTGCTTCTTTATGGATTGATCAGAATCACTGAATGTAACCAGTCACATTTCTTACAGGTAAGCCATGTAGGCATTGTATATGCTGCACTATATACTATACTAATTATAATGTGAGCAGTAACTTGTTCAAAAACAACCCGTCTCGCACTGCAGTTGACGAACAACTAACTGTTTGATGACTTTCTTCTACGAAGGAAATATTACATGAGTCTGTTACGTTATTCATAAAAGCCTGTTGAATGATATCATAACTTAATTATTTATTATTAATAAATTGATAAGTACAATATATTTATTTTTAATAAATATTGTATTATTACCTTATAATTTTAATGTATAAA
>JAGJTL010000054.1:1293021-1303253 GCA_022063505.1 Calosoma granatense
GGGGGCGAGGGGGGTAAATTCATTAACTATTTACATTTAAATCGTGTGTGTGTGTGTGGGGGGGGGCAGGGTGGAACGGACTGGGAATTATTCATTTCAATAGATAATCTTACAAGTTTAAAAAATATTTTAAATTATTAACCGTAGTTATATTACGATATTGTCAAGGCACAAAATATGAAAGATTCATTTTATCATAAATAGGTACAAAATACAATTGAAAGTAATACGTATCGGCACGCCATTGGTCAACTGAATTCAACACAAAATGATTATATTTGTTCCCCTAGGCGCAGGGATCAGATATAAACATTTTATGCTGAATTCTCTTTGACTGAACTATGTCGTTCTTATATGGTCGTAAGTTCGTTTCGCGTTTTCTTTGTTCTACTTGGGAATACATTATCGTGTATCGGTTAAGAACGGTTCTCGGTTCCTTAGAAGTGGCAAGAGGGCATTGATAAACAATATCAATAACCGTTCTTTTCATTTTTAAACTCACTTTCAAATATTCACAAGATCATTACTAACAATTCTCATTGGAGAATTAGACTAAATATGATTATTACTATAGTAGGACTATAGAAAGTTAAAAGTAAAAGAACTTTTATTTTTACGCCCGAGTTGGAAATGAAATATGAATATTGTTCTTACCTCTAAGTAGTAGATATAATACTGCTGAATGTTTCGTGTACTACAGTAATAGAATCATAGCTAGTTCATTCTAGTTGTTAGTATCCACCTGTGAATAACAGTAGTTGCCTCTCGTTGTCCTCTCTGATTATTTATATATGCATGTATGTATGATTTAATATACACTGAACCATGTCACTATGTCGCTGTATGAATATATATATGTTTGATTATGTCACCTCGTCATCGTCATCATATATGTTAAATACTACATGTTATATAAACAAGTTCAAGTTCTCATTTTGTGCACAAGTTGATCACAACAACAACAACAACAATTATTATTATATGTATATAGCTTCGGAACCTTTATTGCTCTGATGTCCGCCGGCACCTGATACGTATGCATTCGGACTCGTGATATTCTCCGACCAGTCCGAAGTGCACGAGTGCGGTGAACTAGAGGACCAATGTCCCGGACTCTCAGGACTCGGTGTAGGGAAATTGTCCGGAGCCTGTAGCAGGTGCTGTGGCGTGGCGTCCGCTCCGACGGAGTGCTGTGATGGTGGCGTCAAGTACTGGTAGTTGTTCTGCTGGTACTGTTGAGGTTGTAGCGTGATGGGCGGTGTCAGGCCGCTCGCCTGATTATAAGACATCGACAAACCTTCCAGGCCTGCCTGTGTGAAGTCGAAACCCATCGGCAAGTTTTGCGTTTGGGGAATGCCACCGTGCTTCTGATGTGTAGCGGCTCGCATGGCTGCTATGTGTGTGGGACTTGTCGGTAAGCTGGGCCGCGTCTTTGCCGGTGATGGCGAACCTGTGAACGCCTGCGGTGACATGGACATGTTCGATTGTACAGAATGCGGTGGCGACTGATTCGAGTACGGTGGACTTAACGTGTTCGGTTGCATTTGACGTTGCTGAACGAGCAACTGTTCGTGGAACGACGGCAGATTGTAAGCACCGTTGTACGGATGGTTGTCCAAGTTGAGACTGTGTAAGTTCGATATGGACTGGGCGTTCTTGATGCAGTCTTCATAACTGGGTGGCTGTTTGTTCGATAGCAGCGCTCCTTCAAAGCCCATGGCCATTGCATTCGAATATATGGATGCCGTATCATACGGACTCGGGAGATTCGTTAACGGAGATTCAACTGGACTCAGTGTGGACGTGACAGAGTCAACGCTCTGAGCGATTTCCGTTTGCTGTTGATTTCCCGTCAACTTTTTGTTGTTCTTCTTAACACTGGGTTTCCGTCGAACCACGGTGCTGGCGCCCTCCACTTCTGGACTTGTTGGGTCCGCTGGCGCTGTGTTCCCGGGTTTCGGTCGTTTCTTTGACTTGCTCTGTTTGGGCGCCGGCCCGATCACCGTCGGATGAGTGATCATCTGGTGATGGTGGTTAGGTGAACTAATTAATCCACCATTGGGGATGACGTTTACCATCTGTGGACTGCGTGGCACGTGTTCGTCCAGCAGACGGACAATGTCATGGTGCAGTCGTTCGCTTGCAACGTCACGTGGCAGTCTGTCCATGTGATCGGTGATTTCACGGTTGGCAAAGGCGTCCAATAGTGCTTTACAAGCTTCGTATGAACCTTCACGAGCCGCTAAGAACAGTGGTGTTTCATCCTGTAACAACGGACAATAATATTAGTAAGATTATCAATTATATTTCATGTTAAATCATGTTTAAATAAACGCTCAATGTTACATAGATCTGTGTTCATTTAATTCTTGGTTGTTGTTTCATTTATCTATACGCAAATATATATAATATATTTTACAAGCTAATGAACATATTTGTCTACGAAGTAATACATACTAGAAAGTATATGCTTTAAACACTAACTGTAATAGAAATTAAAATATTCTATTTTATTCTACGTACCTTATCATCCTGTGCGTCTCTGTTAGCTCCATGCGCTAATAGAATATTGACAGCATCCACATTGTTGACTGCAGCGCCCCAATGCAGGGCTGTCTTGCCAGAATTGTCTGCTGCATTGATGTCCGCGTCAGCGTTGATGAGATCCTCGACCATTCCCTCGATAGCTAATCGAGCAGCCAGAATCAATGGCGTGGTGCCTTCGTGCATCCGTGCGTTCAAGTTAGTGGCTCTGTTCCTTAACAAGATCTGGAACACTCCCATAGCATCGGCAGCAACCGCTGCATGCAGTGGCGTACGACCAGTGTTGTCCTGACTGTTGGCGTCGGCACCGGCGTCCAACAGACGTTTGGCGGCATCGGCACGAGCGTATCGGGCAGCCAAATGCAATGATGTTTCACCCGTTTTGTCCATAGTAGCATTCAGTTCTGCTCCTTGTGCAACTAGAAGATAAAATATTATTAGTTATACATATTTTTATACTGCTTTTTCAACAGTGATACATGCAGAATGTGTAAGAAATTATTAATGTAATAAAAAAATAATTCAAGTTAAACTGTTAATATACGTGCAAAGAAAAAATCTGTAGATTTATTTAGCTTACCTAAGTCGGCAATGACAGCTGCTGTACTATCTTCTTCCTCATCCTCGCCAGTGTCCATTCCTCCTCCTCTTACTGCTGCTACCATCAGTGGAGTCATACCACAAGGTCCTCTCGCGTCGATATCAACGGATCCATCGTTCTGTAACACATTGACACATAATACATTAGTTATTTATTCCATATATATACTTTCAACTTTTGATTAACTTACAATTTGTGGTGGTGTCATCATTGAAGGCGGTGCACGTATATCTGCTGCTTCCATATGTGTCTGCGTCCATACTCGTGGTTCGGTTTCTTCATAGTCCGTGATAGCTGTATGATCACTCGCGTAGCCAGCGTCCAATACGCGCATACGTTTCGGCTGCGGCAAATCGGATTCATCATCGGACCACTGTTGTCCCGGTCCGATATGTTGACCATGTGTATTCATATCGGCATCCATGCATACCATCGACGGGTTCTTGTTCAAGTTGCGCATCTCTTGTCCATCGGGTCCGCGGCGTCTAGATCTACGCCGTGTACCCGAGTTGGTGCGTAGGAATCCTTCAGGGAACCATGTGATACCAGCTGCACGTTTACGTTGTGCTGTGACCAGTACACCAATCAAACCGCCCAGACACAGCACCAGGACAACACCAATAGACACATACTTCACGTTGGTCATATTCTCGCTGTCCGGAGCTACCGGCCCACTTTCACCACGAACTTGAAAGATGGGAAATGATCGGGACAGTGTATGTCGCGATGCTTTAGCCGCTAGAAATTCGGCAGCTTCGTTGGCTGAATTGAAACATTCCCCAGCACTTATACACTTTCGATTGTCGATCTCCAGGTAAGCTTTCACACCGGACTGTTTGATATCAGACATGATGACACGATGTTTCTTGCCAAACATTGAGTTCTGCAGATCGGCATGTGCAGATCCAACCCACGGTACGATCATATCGTTGCCCATTGGATCCTTTTTAACACGGACGGTCGTTCGTAACTGGTGACTCATATCACGTAGGAATGCCACGAGATTTTCCTTGAATGTACGCATTTCCATCAGCACAACTATAGATATAACACCGTCCGCAAGTTCAGGCGGTTCGATCTCACAATCTAGACCGTCCCAATTGCATTCAGCATTGTTGCATCCGTAATCACAGTGTCCGTTGGCGTAGTGTTTCTGACAATACGCATCGTAGATCGGATTGCAGGGTTGCAGAGATTTCACGCAATCACGGCCATCGAATAAGCACTGGGGATTATTGCACACCTCGTTACAGATACCGTCCATGAACACCTCCCAGCAGTTGATTGGTGCTGTACAATTCCTCCACGGGTTGATGCCGAGCGAACAATCGTTACCATCAAAGTTGCATGCATAAGTGTTGCACTCTTCGTCGCAATGGAAGTTGCCTTGTTTCTCGCGGCAACCTTTCAGTCGACACTGTTGTCGTTGATACTCTAAATCGATGGCATCTATGCTTTTGGTTTTCTTCGGTCCGAGATTGACTGCACGTCCTAAGCCGCCAGAGAAACTACGATCGTATTCGTCACAATTTTTACCACTCCATTCTGCTGGACAATAACAAGCATAATCTCCCAGTTTATCCTGGCAAATTGCGTCCCTGTGTTTACACGGGCTGCTATCACACTCATTCAGTGCGTCAATTTCACAATTAGTGCCCATAGTTCCTCGCGGACAGTCGCATCTGTACCCGCCACCTTCACTTATCCTGCATATACCGCCATTCTGGCACGGATCAGAGTCACAGTCTAAACCGCTGAACTCACAGTTCTTTCCATAGTATCCCTCAGGACATGTACACTTGTGTCCCGCGTGAATTGTCGTACATATTCCTCCATTCAAGCACGGTGCACTTGCGCAGAAGTTCACCTTGTTCTCACAGTGGCGTCCCATGTAGCCGGCCTTGCAGTTACAATGGTAATCATTCACCAACTGCACGCAATCCAGCGTACCCGGACCCCAACATGGATTCGACAGACACTCGTTAATGTCTCCTTCACATCTGGGACCAACGAATCCGGGCGGGCAGCGACATTCGAAACCGCCAACCTTGTCCGTGCACGTACCGTTGTTGTGGCAAGCTCCAGGTCCGCAGTCGTCAATGTTGATCTCACAGATGATACCCAGCGTACCTGGTGGACAACTGCAACTGAAGCTGTTGATGAGATCGTGACATGTACCACCATTTTGACAGGGATTTGGTTGACAATCATCGACATTCAGTTCACAATTCTGGCCTTGGAATCCTTTAGTACAGTGACAGGCGTAGGAACCGATGAGATCCTTGCATGTAGCACCGTTTTGGCATGGTGCCGAGTCGCATTCGTTGATTTCGTCCTGACAGTATGAGCCGGTGTAGCCTTCGGAGCAGTGGCATCTGTGCGAGTTTCCAATGTCTTCACATGTACCATTATTGCAGAGTGAATTGCCTGGTACACCTGCAGAGAAACAAAATACATGAAGACTTATTTATTTATTCAATAGTTTATTTATTGACTTGTTGAATTTAACCGTTGGTTCAGTAATGAACTAGTTAAAGTAAGAAAGAAAACATACCTTTACGGAGTGCAGCATCCTTACAGCTGACCATCTCGACATCGCACACCTTCCCCGTCCAACCGGGTGCACAGAGACACTGGTACTGATTCTTGATTTGTTTGCATGTAGCCTGGTTCTCACAGGGCATTGTCGCGCACCAATCCACATACTCGCGACAATCTTTTCCCGTGTATCCGTACGGACAGTGACAGGTGTAGTGGGTACCGTGATCATGGCATGTAGCGCCATTCTGGCACGGAGAACTGTCACACTCGTTAATACGATACTGACAATTGGACCCAGTGAATCTGTAGAATAAACAGACAAATTAAATATCTAGCTAGCGAGATAACCTTAAATATTACTAATACAGTTCATCAATATTAAACATGGCAATAGAGAAACAGTAGTACAGATTACAAGTAGTTTACCTCAGTTGACAGATGCAGGAATAGTTGTTGATTCCATCCACACATGTTCCGCCGTTCATACAACTGCTCTCTGTACAATCCTCATCATTGGTTTGACAGTTGATACCGGAGAATCCTAATGGACATGCGCAAGTGTACGAGTTTACATATTGGTTGCATGTAGCACCATTGCGACAAGGCTGTGATGCACACTCATCGATGTCTTTCTCGCAATGTTTACCGTCGAATCCATCGACACAGAGACAAGTATAGTCGCCAATACCATCCAAACATGTACCTCCATTCTGACAAGGATCTAGAAAGAGAAAAGCAACATATAGCATATTGTATAAGAAAACAATGTGACAGTATTAATAACAGTCTTGCGAACTTGATACTTACATGATGCACAATCATCTGTGTTAACAGTACAGTCTTTGCCTTCGTACCCTCTCGCGCATACACAGTGATACGATCCGTTAGTATTCCTACAAGTTGCTCCATTCCTACAGGGCGCTGACACCACGCATTCATCTACATCTTGTTCGCACAGCCGTCCTGTGTAGCCAATGCCACAGGCACATGCGAAGTCTAGGTAGTTGGAACTAGGTGTACAGCGTGCCCCATGCCTGCAGCGATTTGGTGAACAAGGGTCCAACTTCTCTTGACAATCTCTGCCTGTGTGCGGCAGTTCACATACACACTTGTAATCATTGACCAAGTCAATGCACGATCCGCCATTCTTGCATGGATTCTTAGCGCAATCGTCAATGTTGGTTTCACAGTTGATCCCGGTATATCCCGCTAAACATTCGCACGTGTACGCGTTCAAGTGATCATGACAGATGCCTCCGTGCTGACAGGGATTCGAACCACATTCGTCGATTTCACCTTCACAGCGTTTACCTCCATATCCAGGTAAACAATGGCAGATAAATTGGTTGACACCATCTTCACAGCTACCGCCATTCATGCACGGGTTCGAGGCACACTCGTCTACGTCGGACAAACACCTTGCGTCGAAGTACCCTCGAGGACACTCGCATCGGAAACCGTTCACCAGGTCTATGCAGACACCGCCATTAGCGCACGGGTTGGAGGCGCACTCGTCGATGTCTGTTTCACAGTGCTGGCCAGTGAATCCAGGAATACATTCACATGAATACCTGTTAGAGAGAAAATATGATTTTAATAACAGTATAAATAGAAAACTAATATCTAACCTAGTTTACAAACAAGTATGACAATTAATTAGAACGCCATGCCTACAGTTCATCAACAAATCTGTTTAACATAACATCATTGAGCTAATATGATGGATCTATTTTGAAAGATATACACATTCATGCATTCACAAACAACATATGCAAACAACATCGATAAATAAAACTTACTCAATGGCTCTGTTACTGTTAGCACATGAAAGAGACAAAAATGGAATCAGTTATTTAGTATTATTTCATGATAACTTCGCGATTTTGATATTCAACATTCCTTTGATTATTCTCCGTATTTAAGAGTTTTTTATATATGAACTGTCAAACTACGAGTTTCAAAATCATACAACAGGTTTCGACTAACAAATTATGTCATAAGTATGAGATTAAAATTTGTAGTTTACACTGTTAATTGCATTACAGGACGCGGATGTAACATTGTTTAATTAATATTTTTACCATGCGTTTGAATGTGCGAATATATTCTGAATTTTAATTAGCCTACATCTTTTCTTTATATTAAGCAATGATTTCTCGTTAATTCTATATGAGAATTAATGCTGAATATCAGAATCGTATAATTACCACAATATATAAACAGTCAGAACAAATAATATTTATATTGAGATATAATAATGCAAGGGTTGTGAAACTGAGTAATGTTATATTCTTCAGAAATAGCATAAATACTTCCATTCTTGAGATATTTAATAGTAACATACCTATTGATTCCATCAATACATCTCGCACCGTTCCTGCAAGGATTACTGTAACATTCGTTCACGTTGATCTCACAATTCGCTCCCGACGTGCCAGGCTTGCACAGACACTGGTATCCGTCCACCAGATCCTGGCACAGGCCACCAAACTGACAAGGATTCGATTCACATTCGTTGATCTGTGTCTGACACAGGAAGCCAGTGTAGCCGGCATGACAAAGGCATGTGAATGAGTTTTCACCATCAATGCACTCTCCACGATGACACGGTGATGATTGGCAATCATTGATGTTCGTTTCACAGGATAAACCTGCAGAATAAAATGATTTAGATTTCAATTCAACTGGTGTAATACTATTTAATACATAGGACTTGGAATTTCTAGTTAGAAGTCTTTCTTTCATTTCTGATTAAGTTAAATTTTGACCAAATGAGAATACTGCAATATTCTTCCTTAAACGCCTGAACGTTTCAAAGAGAGACATTGCTTGTTTTGATGATTTACCTGTAAATCCTGCAGGACACATGCATGTGTATCCTGCAATGGAGTCCTCGCAGCGACCACCGTTCCGGCATGGATTCGATTCGCAGTCATCGATGTTGGTCTGACAGCGTGAACCAGTGAACCCAATCGCGCACGTGCACTTGAAGGTGTTGATAAGATCATGGCATATACCGTTGTTCATGCATGGATTGTTCGCGCATTCGTCGATATCAATTTCGCACTGAGTACCAGTAAAACCTGTAAAGCAGAAAACAGATATTAGTAATAGAAAAAGATTATGTTATTAATAACTAAAGTGTAAGTACAGCAGAAATATGAAGAAATGTTGAAAATAAGGACACTTTCATATTAATTAGTTTTAATGAATAGAAAACTATAATATATCCAACAACTCATAAAAACTTAAAGTCTAGCTTTAATGATCTATAAATACTAAAACATTATTCTGTATATTATATATTAATAGTTAAATATCATTTACAACTTGTCAAACAAGATATGAACAAACGTATATTTGTCTCATTGCATTTGAGCAACACGGTTCCCTTCCAATTTGAATTCCAGTTACAAAAACAAATAAAATGCGACTCGAAATCTTTTTTTGTTGATACATTAATTTCTCTCCGTTTATAATTATGGCAATAAAGTTAATTGGCACGGCGAATGTTCGTATTGGATAAAAACATTATAATTTATATGGTATAAGAAAAGAGCTATGTACAGTAATACGACAAGGCTTGTTCGTTACAATAACTCGCTGGGATCGGACATTTAGCCCACATTGTATGACCCCGTGTATCAATGGGTGGGTCGCGAAGCCATAGGCGTACCAGTGGGACGGTAAAAAGGACACTTGTCCCGGTTGAGAAAAAATTCAACCAGTTTCTAAAACAATATCTAGTTGTTTTTCAACACAATTGTTTGTTAACTTATATTGTTTCTGTTTGTATACAAGATATGTAGAACATAATCTATCAATTTATAATATAACAATACGGTGCTAAATTATATGTACTATACACAAAAGAAGAAACCAATAATAAATTATTACACAAACGATCTGACAGATAAATTTCTTGAAAACAAATTATAATGGTCCGAATGTACTCAATCATTTTCGTATCGATCACGAAAAGTAAATAACGAAAACCGTCAGTTGAAAAATCGTTATATCGTTTCGAATAAAAGCGAATTAATTGTGTGGTGTTTTGACTTGTTGTTTTTGAAATATGGCTTTTTTGTTAGATGATGATTGGATGAAATATTATCTATAGAACAGGAGAGTATATGAATGCTGTGCTGTATATATGTAGCTATATGTATATATGCATTAATGTATCTATATGTATATATGTGAACGTCTATTTATTTGTGTACGTATACATGACGTACGTGTGTATGTAGATGTACGAATATATATGTATATGGTGTATGTATGTGTGTATATATGTTCTGTATATGTATTGTGTATATTTATATATGTGTACACCAATGTATTGACTGTTATGTATTACTATGTATATGTGTGGTTTAGCTCTGTATGTGTGCGTAAATAGATGAGCAGTCGGTGTGAAAGGTCAAATTGCAGACCCCACCCAGTCATCAGTCTACATTCTCGTCGCTCCTCCTGCAGCCGGACCTGCATGGGGTCACCGCAACATAGAACTAGGCCGCTAGCAAGTTACATATAATTTAAATAT
>JAGJTL010000054.1:1307452-1363867 GCA_022063505.1 Calosoma granatense
AATTAGTTACCATAATCGTAGCAAACACCGAAGCTATTTTAATGTAAATATTTAATAATAATTTGTCTACAGTTAATCTTGCATATATAAAAAACTACTAACCGATTCCTCTCACACACTCACACATATGTAAATAAATAAATAATATGTCAATCACTGTACATTAATATCGAATCAATCATTTGCCGAGTGCGTATCAAATCGATTACAACGCGTGTATAAGTGATAGAAGTTTTTTTTCTATCTGGTTTTGCCTTATTGAAAATAATTTATAATAAACAGTAATATGTGTTAGATTATAGGCAATATATATATATGTAGGAGTATAAATATACCTATAACATACCGTTCTAAACATACAGGTCACGATATTACCGACTGCTGCGTGCAGCGAGTAACTACTATAGGGTCAGTGTGTATATATATATACTACAGGTAGCTATAGCTATCATAATAATAAATACACATACACACATACATACATAGTTACATGAATGTATATACAACCCTATATACACGCATACGTATATAGACCGATTGACCGAGTTTACGATGTACAGCGCAGTTGGATATTTCAATACTGGGTCATGCCAAGGGTTAATTAACTTGTGTCTTAATGTAACAACATAAAAGGAAACAAGTGGTCAAGTTATACAGACAGTATGAGAGACACAGGTACAGCTTACCAGCAAAAGAACCACTAGGAGATATCAATGCTAAAACAAGCAAGTAACTTGAATCTACTTTTTCATTTAAATATTTTTATTTGAGACTTAAACACTATTTATTTATAAGTTTTAGATTAATATCTATCACTAGTATTCATCATAAATGAATATGTAATATCTCTGGATAGAAAAAATTCTTAATGAAATCCAATAAAATTAAATTTCTCAATCAAATAAATCTATAAATAATGTATACGATTTGAAACACGCAAGATCAGCCGTATATAAATTAGAATGTCATTAGCATAACAAAAACAAATAGAATCTGAAAAACTCCTACAAGATATCTAGCTAGCAGAGAGTGCGATAAACAAAAAACAACCGCCAGATCAACAAATTCTCATCTGTCACTTATAAATATCTTCACGCATAACATTTACATATTACCAACTATGTATAACGAAGAACACCGCCACGAATTCAGGGCCAACAACGTTCAATATCGAAAATCCCAACTGGGAATTCGAATATTTCTACCGATCACAGTGTTGGGCAACTGGAAAAACAATGAATTTGTTGGTGGATTTTTGAGAACCGATTGAAACATGTACCATATGTTGTGGATATCCTTGTCTGTGTATATATATATATATATATATGTGTGTATGGAATGTACATGTGTGTGTGTGTGTGTGTGTGTGTATGTCCACGGATGACTTGATGCTATGAATCAGAGGCAGGTGAAGTTGGAACAGGTCGCTGAACGAGTTGCTAAGCTTCACTTGCAAGGCGACTTTATACGACCGCTTCTACTGTAGAATTTGTATACGTTTCATTTTAACAGTGTATTTGATCACTTGTCTCTCGTGAGATTTAACGCATGTCAGGGTTGTAGTTATACATATTTATAATCACTACCACCAAGGGGACAGGTCCGTACTAATGTACTTTACGTGTAATCAATTTAAACATTAGTTTGTTAATGAATAATTTGCTTTTATTACTGCATCGATTTCAGAATAGAATCGCAGATCAATTTAAATCAAACTATTGATGTTACTAGATCGATATGATATTGTTAATGCGAGATTTAAGTTAAATTTGGTCCTAGAACTCCGGTATTAGTTTAGTAAAATGCAGATGTTGACTTACCAGGCATGCAGACGCAACGGAAGGTTCCAGGATCATCCAGACATGATCCATCGTTCTGACAGGGATGTGACTCGCACTCATTGACGTTAGTTTCACACCGTGGACCCGTGAAACCCTGGGTGCAGTTACATGCGAAACTACCAGGAGTATTGACACATATGCCATCATGCTCACAGGGAGAACCTGAAAATAAACAAACACTATTCGTAAACAAATCAACATAGTACATATCATATACATATACAAATATCTTCTGCTAAAAGAATATACTACAAAATCTGTTGAAAGCTAAAAAATTATAGTAAATACAATACTAATCAATTTACAAACTAACAACGGTTCTATTCTTTGATTTGAAAGAGAAATCAATGTTTATTATTTCAATAAAAAGCTTACAAGTAATTACCTAGTAAATAGTTGTCGGCAAATTGTAATTTGCATTAACCGTACTGACTTTTACTTGCTATTAAATAAATTTTATTCGATAACTATCAATGAAAGTAACGTGCTCTAATTTAGATTTTTTCCAAAAAAAAAACCCACGTCAATAAATACGTACACAAATAATACTAATTATTTGTGGAACGGATATCGAACTTTCTCGTAAACAGAACAGTTTGAACCGGTAAATAATATTTTAGACAATTATTATACTGCATTTCTGTAGTATAAGATTTATTAGTTCAAAAATAATACAAATATTATCCTCACTTTCTGACTAATAAACTTCTCATGCAAGGACACTTTCTAACTAATTAACTCATTCGTGTTGTTTTACTTATTTCATCTACAGAGATTAACGATAGTGTAATTAAAGCCAGATGGCCAAAATTTTAGCGGGAAAAAAATAAGAATGAAAACGTTGCAATAAAATGTGAATGCACAAATCTCTTTGGTACAATTTAATTGGTAACAATTTGTTCCACGTCTGTTGGTCGCAGAACAGCAAGTCCCATTTCAATGTAAGTGATAATTCTCTGCGCTAAAGCCTTTCTGGTTGCAGTTTGTACAGTGATACATGTCTCACAGGTTTCGTTTCAAGAAGACGCGTGGCATTCTTCTGAAGAATCCGCTCGAGTATTCGTTGGTAATTTGTGAGCTATCTTAAGTTCTAAATTCCGTTTTTACCATCGGCTGAATCTTGTGACTTCGAGCTCTGAATATTTCGCGATATACTCTGATATAATTGTATGGAATTTTTTATTGCTTAATATAGCGAGCGCATACCGGTGCTGGGAAGGATTAAATATATTGTTCATTATATTCACTGATATTTACCAGTAATGTCTTGGGAAGATTGGAATATTTCTCTGTATATAATTACAGATAATTTAGCTTAATACAGTTGGTTAATTTAAGTTTGAAAATAAAAAGAATATATATTATTAAATACAGCGCAAGAGATATCTCTTGTGTGATTTTGCCTCTCATACTATACGTGTAACGATTAATTAACGATACAGAATTAATCTGATTACAAATCACTCTGGAGAGCATATTTAATCCATAATAATTCTAGGAAACTAAAGTTAGTAAAAACTGTTGACGCGCTATACACATACACACACACATGTGTTTGCAATTTCAAACTCTCTGTGACCATTCCTTTTGCAACAGTTTCAACTTGTTAACGATGTAAAACAAAAAAAAAAACTTAATTTCAGAATCTAGCGGAGAATATTAAATTTCTTGCATGTGGACGCCACATGGACTTCTTCTTATTAGTTAGTGTTATAGTTGAGAGACAAAAAAAAGCTGAATTCAGAAGTCTCAGAACAGTGTATTTAGATTAGATCTAATAAAGTAAACTAGTACGACCAAGATTTTTTATTATTTTCGAGGAAAAAAATTGGTTAAAATGGTTGAGGAAGTAAAGAAAAAATAATCAACATACACTGCACATAAAAAACTTGATAGGGACTGTTCTGACTTATGGAGTAATTTACTTTAAACTGATGTGAATATGTACATTATTTTTTCAAAGGATCGTGCGGATTAGTGAGGTAGATCTAAGGAAGATCGTAGCTATATATTAACTAAATATCAATATTTTATCATATGATGAACAAATCATATGAAAGTGTTCAGCAATTTGCTGCAACAAATTAAATACTTGCAAGACTACTAGGTGGTAGCCTGTACAACTTGTCATAGTTCACAGAACTTGCCGTTGTATGCTTTAAAGGCGCTACTTGTACTATAAAACCCGGAGTGCATGTTATTTCTACGCGCCCAAGTATACATACATACCGGAAATGTCAACATACGCACGCATACACGGACAAACAACAGTGCCGACGG
This sequence comes from Calosoma granatense, assembly GCA_022063505.1. Lineage (NCBI taxonomy): Eukaryota > Metazoa > Arthropoda > Insecta > Coleoptera > Carabidae > Calosoma > Calosoma granatense. The sequence continues at coordinate 1,311,574 of JAGJTL010000054.1, forward strand.
ACGGACGGACGGGCTAGTAAATGAAGTTTTGATTGCCCAGAACTGGTAGAATTCACAATTACACACGATTATTGATGTTTTTGCGTTGTTGTTACGTTCTTACGTTTACATTATATTGCGTTGCGTTGCGTTGTGTAATCTCGTACAGTTTTGCTCTACTACGTGAATCAATTTAAATTCTACAAGCGTAATTATTAATTCTTCTTTATACGAAGAACAACAACAACAGCAGCAGCAGCAGTAGTAATAGCAACAGCACCGTTTCTAATATCACTAGCATTATATTCGCATTAAGCCAAAGATATATAGATGTAGAGGCTGGTCTCAATCAGGTAGAAGAAATGTAAATTATTAATTCATGAAATTATATTGCACATTTACAGTTAGACTATTAAACATTACTTTACACAATGGATGCTAATACGCAAGTATCACGCGATATACGCATATGTGTGACTGGAGAAGATTGAAATAATATTTTATAAGCTGCCAGTAATATGTCTTACTACTAAATCTCGAACAAACTATTATTTATGGTATAAATCTACATATATGTTATTATTCACGTTGAATAATTCGATTATGTTCAAAATAGCCAACACATAATATGTTCTTTGATATTGGAAGATAAAAACTATATCCTAGTTCATTCACTTCAGTAGTCCGCAACTTTTTCCTAGAGTCCCCCTACCGGGGGAAAAAAACTTCATTTTCTGCTACGTTGACCGGCTAATAACCATAGTGTCTTTTTATTTCAATACACACTTCTTCTATGCCGGTGTTCTGTCAACGGGGACAGTTAAAAATGGCGCCTTGACCATCGACAAAATATCTATATCTAATCGCAAAGGCAAACACTGTACATGCACGCAGTAGCATTTAAGTAGAGAGAGAGAGAGAGAAAAAAACGTTGCTTCTAGTTACAAGTAAAGCTAATAAACACATACAAGAAGAAAAAAAACACACACACACACACAAAGATTAAACAAACAATATAAAAAAACTGTCAGTTCGTATTTGTTATTACAGTATGCAAATAAAAACAAAACTCGCTGTTTCCCAAATAACTTGATACATATATGGTTCACCTTTGTTGTAATAATAATAATGATGATGATGATGATGATTATATGATGATGTACAGTGTTGCCAAGTGTATGTGTGTGGTGGTGTTAGTGTGTGAGATAATAAATTATACCCGGATCACCGACAGAGATACTTCATCACACTTTTTATAGAAATAATTGCATGGTTGTTATATGTAGTTCGCTTGTATAACCTGTACGTGTATACGTATGTATGTATGTGACTAGCATATATGTATGTATGTACTCTGTTGTTGATTAACTACTTTTGGATCCCCCAGATACCTGGGGAATATTACCGTTGACATCTAAGCGAGAATTAAGATTGAAAAATCCACTTAAACATATGTGTAGCATTCTCTTGTACACAAAGTAAAACGCTATATCATCAAAAATAGAAGAAGAACAACATATTAATATATGCGTTGGCAGTATTCAGATTGAAAAATATTCTTTACCGAGCAATTTTTCAACTTGAACTGATTAATTAATATAGTACAATGAATTGTACATTTATTTGCAAGTAGAGAAAGAATTTTATAATAAGAATTTTGTTAATTTTACCTTGTAACAGTTTTAATTGTAGTGGATCCATTCTATATTAATAACTAAATCATTGAAATGATATAACCAGTACCATATGTACGATTTCTTTATAGAGAAAGTAAAAATACTGTACATTCTTTGAAACTGAGAAGCGGTGAGTTAACACAGGTCTATGGCTGTTTATCATACAGACATCTGTGTAGCTTGGTTATATGTCTGTGCGTGCAACAGTAAAACAGTTTCCATGTATATACAGTCAAACAGAAGACGGTGCCGATGTCATGATAGAGTATGCAGACACAGTAGGCAAATATCGGTAGTAAAATTGAAGTTTATGTGATGTGCGTTTGCTTCTGCAAATTCAATATGTATATATGGAATTTTAGTATCAGTTGTATGTGCAATATTGCAAACAGTAATATGTGCAAGACAATTTTTCTAGAGCAATGAATACTGTCAAAAAGTTTTTCTTCGTTCTGCAAACCTTTTTTACAATTACAAAAATATCGCTGGTCGTATGTATATACATGTACATGTACATGTAGATTCAAATGCACTGTGCATGTTTAGCTAATGATGACATGTAATTAAAGATTGTTAAATTTACATAATACATGTGGCCACCCACGTACGAATTAAATGCAAGTTCGTTATTTGAATGTGTACCTTGCCATAGGCATAGGTCATATCTTAAAGAAAGACAGAGAAAGAGATATATACATACAGATGAAAAGGTCAATACACTTGTACATTAATACATATATGCATAGTTACATATACATTCTACACAACGAATCTAAAACCATCACAAGTATACATATGTATAATTCATATATACATACTAATCATGTACGGTACATATACAAACACAGTAGGTATATGCATATATTATATATGTAATAGTTAGTAATGATTACTCATCAATGATGCTGAAATGTATGCATATTTACTTAAGAATATCGGTGATAGTACTAGTTATACGGAGGCATAATCTTCTAATAAGCTAGTTATATTTATAGTATCATATTTCTTGCATATTTCTCTAATAACACGTACATGGATGGCTGATAAAAGTAATTTATATCAAACATTACACACTTATGAGTGTAATTTTCTACAGTGTATTTAACATACAAATCATGCCAGTACACTATACATAACACTGTATAGTAATTTATCTATTAATATAAAGTGCACCGAGGCCTTTGTTTCAGATAGAAATTTCGTGGTGACTTGAACGTTAGGTGAACCTATGAAACAGCTGCTCGCTGTAATAATTGGACTTCTATCCAGCCACGATTACTGAACTTATTAACGATACATTTGCAAGCCCTAAGGTACATATATAAACACACACACACACACACATATACATATATATGAGCTTCTCTATATAATGCCTGTATAAATACATAATACATACATACGTACACGTGCATATATGTATAGCATCCGTGAACGCGGCGCATCGAAAATTTAATACATGAATCAACGGTTATTATAAGAAACTTGTATTACCAACGCCAGCAGGACACTAATGGATTTCAAAGCACGTTTAAAATTATAATATTCCACTGGTTATTCTGCGGTTAACAGCCTGTATGTATGTATGTATGTATGATAGCTATACGTAGTAGCATACATACAGTATACAGTATACATATAGACATGTATACTGAACGGTTATTTGGAGTTAATAATACTGTAACTGCATGTATTCTATTTCTAATTATTAAACGACGATTTGATTTAGTTGTAATTGATGCAGATCTCTAACTTGACACAAGAATTATTTTACAATATTGTGCAATTAAATTAGTAACAACTAACATACTGGTATTTGATTTATAATCTTAATAAGAATAGAATTAATTGCCAACATTAAAAAAACAGTTATATATGCAAAGGATTAATATTAGAATATAACGAGACTGTTTCAGCATCATTACTGAACATTACTAACTAACAAAATCATGAATAATTCAACTATTTTTCTCATTCCTTTTCTGTGTGAAACTTCGTAAATGCTGATCCCTCATTGACAGCAATTATCTACGGATTTATTTACCAAGAATAAAAGCAAAAACAAATTTCAAAAACCAGACTCGATAATCTCTGGTTAAAACAAAACATCATCAACATTGGGCCATATCAATATGCAAAATCAAACCAGGACCATTTACATAAGAGCAAGACTTCTGTAATAATTACTTGTTTAATTGCCAGACAGGCTAATGGCCCCCGAGAAAATAACGAAAAAAATAATTGCGTAAAATTGACATTCGCTCGCAAGTAGAAGTCGCCCTCGCAATAACCCTTTCAAAAATACACATCTGTACACGGCCGAGATTACTTCTGGTGAACGTAGGCAGCTGCACTCGCCGTGCTCCCGCCTAGGACGTACGCTAATGAACAGAAATAACAGTGTTTTCGGCGATTTTATGTAAATAGCTTGTTTAAATTCAACAGAGAGATGAGTATCGTTTAGATTTATTGCACAACGCGACGAATTATCATTAAAGCGGGGTAATATTTTGGAAATAATGAAGGAATGAAAAAAGAAGAGATAGAGGAACGTAATTACACATTCCTGTGAGTAAGTTTGTCGTTGTTTTTACTTGGTTTTAAGTATAGAGGTTTCCATGGTAAGTTTAAAAAAATAACTACTACTTGAAAGAAACTTTACTTTAAAAAACATGTTATTTATGTTTAAAGAAACGTGGATTTTGATTAAGAAAACTGAAAATTGAATACTGTATACTAAGAAAGTATCATTTTAATATTATATAAGGTAAATCATGTTCAAAGTATAAAGTATTGGTCATATGCATAATGTGTCAACTTGCAATTATTCCAAGAACAAGTACTGTGTGACGTTACTTCTGCGACAACCTGTATTTACTGTGCAATTATACAAGAAATAGCAAACCATTACCTCTGCAACGAAAGACAAATCGATTTCAGAATCGATCAAAATTGACGACCGTCCGTTCGTATGCATATTAAACCGGATAATTACGGTATGGTATAGTATTGATTAACAATCAGTAGAAAACGACTAGACACATGTACAAAACAGACGCGCCGCCAACTACAAGTAGTGCAAGTACTTCGATCAATCAACGGCGTTAACAAGTACGGAAGTACAGATTTAATTATGCACACTAAATTAGATGCACGTCGATGTTTCGTCACGTCTACAGCCGGCGGACTGTGGTGTCTATAAATCACACTCATACATCCATATCTATATCTATATATGTATGTACTGACGCACATAAGCACGTATTGCTTTCAATATCTTGACCAAAGATCAAATCACAGTCAACAAATGATTCTGTAGTTCACGCATTTGCCGTTAATGGTAACACTTGCGGGTGTTTCAGAGTTCAATGCGGTCATGTGACGCGACTAGATGGATGGATAGATAGATTAATCTATAGATTAATTATATGGAAGGCATCCGTGCTGTATTTGCATATGCAACAGACACTTTTAAACATTAGCAGAGAGTACATCACTTTCAACTATATGTCTTTAAAGAGTTTAGTAGATTTCAATTTTAAGATAAACAGCATCTACTCTGTAGCTTGACGTGTTTGAGAAGATTTAAAGTAATGATTACACTATGAAGATGATGTGCTGGTGTACATACCTTGTTCACATTCGTCAATGTCCTCAGAGCAGTCGACTCCTTTGTATCCGGAAGCACAACTGCACGTGTAGGAGCCGTTGATGGGGCTCGTGTCGCAGATGGCATCCGCATGGCATGGATTGGAAGTACAAGCATCGTCCAGGTGACAGAGTAAACCTATGGAGAAGATATTCAACAATTAGAACATGGTACTGAAGTAATCATTTCAGAATTCCTCTCATAGTCTTCAATTATGATCAGTGTTCATAATATTGATACAATGTATGAATCATAAATGGTTTTCCGCAACATGTAGTTATGAAACAGGAAACGATCTCATTACAAGAAACCATAAAACATCACACAGCAACGAAAAAGAACAAGAAGAAGAGAACAAGTGTAATCATTTTAACAGTTCCAAAATTCGAAAGGCTGGCCATAAAAACTATACGGGCGGCCGGTAAGTGTACAGTGCGATATTACCCATCGAGTGTGCTACTTATACATAATTATAGGTTCAACATCAATATCTGCCTGTAATTTCATCGGCCATTATCGTAATTAGCCAAAGAATGCCGATCATCATCATCAACAGCAGCAGGAGTATTGCGCTGAAGAAAATAACAATCAAATTTTTCAAACAGGTACGGTACTTGTTACAATACACTGCAGCACAGATAGAAAAAATAGTTACAAAAAAAACTAGAAACTTATAGAACTGAATGAACAGTCATTATTTAAATATGAAAATTTATAATACAAATTTTATACTTCTTACTATCATCAAATAACTAATCCAATTTTTTTATTCCTTTATTTATTCCCAACAACAATATTGAAACTGTTTAGTAGCATGCATGTTATTTAACATTTCCCAAACTGAAGTTGAATGTCTTCCGAGAAATCCGACATTAGAGATAATGAAAGAACTAGTAATTTCTGTAAATTCTACATGAATTCAGTGGTGCCCGATTGACTATAGTTTCTTGTAAATGGCACAGCTTGTTATACAAAGATTGATACGAATACTGAAGGTGCTAAATGCGAGGAAGAGTTGATTGAGTGTACACTATCACGTATACACACAGATGCAAGGAGTACATGTTTAGTATAAGATGTACATGTAGTATTCAAGCCTGCAATGTCCTGAATCGCGCGAGAGAGCGCTGTATTAACCTGTAATGGCCATAATCAGTGCAGAAACAGCCAACAGGGAACGCCCCGGTAACACTGACCATCAGTGGTACCAAACAAGCGTACACTGAATCCGAAATGATACCCACAAGCAAGTATTATCTTATTTGTATTTGTTTACTCTTTGTTCAGTTGGTAATCTTCTCAATCAAAGCAACCAGGCAATCAAAAAGTAGAGAACGATAGTATGATATTAATGTTCTTAACACAAGGCATATGTTATTATTCGTGTGAATATATTCAAAATATTTCATTATAACTTGCAATAGATTGAACATAGTTGATTGCCAATAACTAATATTGTTTCACATTTTATAGAGCAATTGCATTCAAATCGAGTTATTATTTATGATTTGTTTGAGTACCTCTCGTGCAATTATTATTTACTGCGGCCATTAAAACTGTACACAATCTGAGAGCATGGCATATAATATTCTCATATGTACTAGTCCGTTATTGCATCGAATCTGATGATGTTCTGAACGGAGCAGGGATCATGTAAAGTATATACACATTAAATACATTGCACGAACGTGTTATTCCTACAGTATATTTCATTTGTATTCATTACTTCATCCAATTCAATCTATGAACTTCACATGGTCTTTTCCAATGGTGAATTTCTTTTCCTTCATTGCTTATATATCGACATAGATTCATATAGTTTACCATCAAGATACAATTTCCTATATCCATACTACACTATATCTAAATTGATTTCATTACAAATTTCTATATATACTTTAGTTGTCACGTACACTAAACTAAACTAAAAAACTATAATTAGTTCCAAAAGAATGTTGTTCAGATCTTGTCCCGATATGCATAATATAGTTTTTTTCCACATTTGAAAAATAAAATCGCGTGATAAGATACAAGTATGTAAAAATTTGCATTTGAATTTTTTCTATTTATATTTTAAATATTCTAATGTTGCTTCATTATTTGCTAATTAAAAAGCTTCAGTTTCTACAGATTAAATATTAAACATTCTTTTATATATCAGATAAAAAATAAAACTACTGTATCTTATTGTTAGACAAGGGAATAAATTTAAACAAGAGAATTGTATGTTGATTGGTTGAAAATCAACGAATATAAATTTAAATAAATGAGAAAAATTACAATTAATATTAAGTAAAACTATATGCATAATATGATTTGTATAAAATCTTAGTAATTATTTAATATCAGAACATAAAAACACATTGAGCAATTATAATTTAATACTGTGTCAAATTTTTAATCAACCTTCATTACATATGAAAATTTATTCTGTTCACTTTTCCCACGTTACATTTCAAATCGTTCAACTTTCATATACGGGTATATGCACCGCGAAAAACACGAGTACGCTCACAGTCTAAACTCATTATCCTTAAAGTGTTGAACAGCGTGTGATGGTTAGAAAGTGTCACACCGGCCATTTCACTTCTGCCGGTGTTCAAGTTATTATTATTTGCGCGCAAGGCGTGGTCGTAAAAACAGTAGCATTTAATCTGAAATAATTTACTGCGCGTTGATAAAGCAATTTATGTTGCGGATATGCAGATATAAAACTGTAATCAATATCACTATATGATCCGAATTGATTTATTGATTTATGTAGTGTGTAATTGAATCAATTGTTTCGAGAAATAATTTTTATTAATTTGAAAGTAAATTATAATGCACTATCAGAGAGTAGAATGTCTGCAGTAAATGATAAAATAAATTAAATTAATATTGTATACAAATGTTGAGATATTCGTAGGGATTCTCAAACTATACATTAATATTTTTAGTTTGTAATAAATCATTACCATCAAATATCCTTCAGTTAGTTAGGATAATTTGTAAATAATTCCAGACTACTCAGTACATTTCTTTGCTAGTAATTTTCCAAGTAATATTTTTTTGTTTAACGTCAAACAGATAGTTGTAATAGTTGAAAAACTTGATTAATCTGTTTAAAATTAGGAATCTAGTGTAGATTACAGTACAACAATGTTGCGATGGGTGGGACAGTGGTAATTATTGTGATATAATTAATATCACATGCAATTAGCTGGCGTGGAGTAGCACTAAAGTAGCTATTCTCACAGTAATGAGGTCCGGTATATATTAAGCAAATAATAACTCATCTGTTTTAGTTAGTAGGCAAATTAACAACATACATAGCTCACTACTGTTCTATATATGTGTGTTAAAACACACAGTTTCAATTAGTTCTCGAATCAAAAACAACAGCATCAAATCCAAATTACATTGCTTACTTTATTAATGCTACTGAACAGATTCAGTAGTGTTTTGAATCGAGATTAAAGTTTATTACACTACTGTTAAAATTGAAGACTATCTTATTCTTTTATTGTAAAATACAGACCATATGTAATTCTGTGAATGAATACAAAAAAATGATAATTTCTTACCTGTTTTCCCTGGTGTACATCGACAATAGAAACTGCCTACTCTGTCTATACACGTCGCGCCATTGAAACAAGCCGCTCCTGCACAATCGTCAATATTCACCGAACAATCCGGTCCTGTCCAACCGTTCACACATATACACGAAAATCCACCGACACTGTTGGTGCACGTTGCACCATTCTGGCATACGCTGGGCCGTAAGGAACATTCGTCCACGTCCTGTTCGCAGTACATGCCGGTGTACGTGGGTGGACACTGGCATGTGTACGAGTTAATGCCATCGATACAGGTTGCGCCATTTTGACATAAATTACCAGGACAATCGTCAATGTTTTCTTCACAGTTCATACCACGATAACCTGAAAGCAAAATAAAAAAATTATCACTTTAAGTTTCAAGCAGTGAAATACATGAACAAAACATTCATCAGTTTCAAGAGTTATCCTAAAGTTTCGAGTAACGCTACCAGCATGTACAAGTGTCTATTTGATTTCAATCCATATGTCTTCCAATCCGAATACCTATTTACCGATAGACTTGACGTACGCGCAGACATGTGGAGATGTATTGGACGTAGAGGAATGATACGAGTAACGCGACATGAACACAATGAGACAGGCCCGTCAGCAGGTCAGTCAGTAGCCAATCACCAAGCTTCCAGACAGACAGTTGAAAAGATTTAAACATAATGTCAAGATAAATACGTAAATAGCCACTAAATGCATAAAAAATACAAAAGAGCGTGTAATATATTATTATTTAAATACATCATGCTGAACTGTAAGATATTATAGCAGAAGTAAATGAAGTCTTTTTCAATCTCCCTCATAACTTCTTCGTATTATTGTGAATGTAAATTTCCTTAGTTTGTTAGAAAGATATTTATGATAAGACTCTAATATCGTTAATGTTTAGTTCTATACGAATATCTCTAGTCGTTATTACAAAAGCCTAGTCATTTATAGTATTGCTAAATAAACGTCTATATTTCTGTACGAGTTGTTAGCCAGATATTTATGGGCTCTGGCCCCTGCCGTGGAATATGGCTGTTCGCCGCCACTGCCAGGGACAATCCCAATAATTTATGTACATTTTGTGGGCATGGAGAACCATTAGTCGGGGCCGTGTCTGCCGCCGGGTACAAGTCCGACAGACGCTCGCTATAAACACGAGAGATGAATAAAGAGGGCCTTGCTTGAGCTCAAGTCATACCAGAACAACGACAGAGAACTAACTCTATGTATAATACAGTTTCCCAACAAACGTGTACACGCGCGTGTCCTGTGAAACACCCGCAGGTACGCACGATAAACGTAATGAGGGAGGAACCCAGGTCACGACGGAGAAGGCGTCCACACGGAGCGACATACCAGTCCTTAGTATATACATTGGCAATCATATTGAGATTGAAATGTCCAATAGCTTTTCAATAGTAAATTGCAAAACAATAGCCTGAGTACGTGTAGTGATAATTTGCATTGATATTTAACAAATTTGACATAATTCTCTCAATACATACGGAATAAAGGAGCTACTGTATCTACTATCGATAACTTTTTCATGGAAAAAAACAAAACAAGTAAACAATAGTCGGTTATCAGTAATAAAACACGCTTTACAAATCTGTAATCCGGAAATAATGGAAACCGCAAACTGATACAGCTTCGGGAGTGTTCTTATCAATACAACAATACTAGCTTACAGTTGAGGAGGACGCGGCAACAGAGGGAGTGTGAAATGTGGGCGGATATATGAGAGAAAGAGAGAGACAGAGAGAGAGAGAGAGAGACAAAGGGAGAGAGAGACAGAGAGAGAGAGAGAGTTGATAAGCAGAGCAGTGTAATGTTAAGAGAGAGTGTCACAAACTCCGAGAGAGAAAGAGAGAATGTTGTGTACTATATGTACTCGTACATATAATGTGTACATGTGCAATGTACTGATGATGAGAGGAGTGGAGACTGAGTCTCGCGCGCTCACTCTCTAGAGTGGAGCGTAGGAAGTCTGCAGTGAGCTGATAGTGCGGACCGTGGACCGTGGGAAAGCGGAGCCTGAGGCTGCTCACTCTGGACGACTCGACCGTGGCAACGTCATGAAGTCCACTACGTTACAACGCATAGTACGTTACAACGCACTAGAGCCTCCTCCCCCCCTCCCTCGCCTCCCAGCCACAGGACAAGACAATACCATTCTGACGGATAACAGACAGACAACTGTGCAAGAATGATTCCGTGTGATTTTGGAAACTGCGCGATGGCCCCGAGCAGTAATGGTAAAAATAATAACGACTTTCGTGAAATGAAAGAATTCTCAAATTCTAAATAACATGATTACGTTTATATCTTATAGAATTTTATAATATACTATCTAATACAGAATTTTTAACAAACTTTCTAAATGGTCGGATAAAATAGATAATATAATGATATAAGCTTGAAATCAACAATATATATTAATTAAAATGCTAGATATTTGTAAGCACTGTTAGTTCATCTAATGATGTATAATCTACCCTATATGCACGCCCATGGAGGTGACACATGCGTTGGTGGTTGGGTATGGCATATGTCATTGTCGTTATGAGTTTGTACCGAGGCAGGTGTGACCGCATACACAAATATGTGGAAAGTTACAATGACCGTACTTATGCTAACGAACTTTTCGCGAAGCTTGCAAAAACATATACAAACAGCGAATGGGCAGGGAAGAGTGAGAGAGAGGGAGTATTTACATAATCCTCACAAATATATCATCAACAGAATAAACCAATAAATAATCACTCACTATGCTACGTGTTGTAGTACCAGTTTCAACTTAAATTTTTTATCAAAACGAATAATATCGCACAGCTATAGTTTTGTTGATTGCATTCTAAATGTTCATATCAGCAGAAAAGGCACAAGATAAACCTATATCTCTACTGTGGTCAAATACACCGAATCTTATCGGCACAATATCCCTATCACAAGATCCCGTTCATAAGAATTAAAGTTCTAATCATATTCCCGGAACTAGTATACATACAAGTATATCAAACACGGCAATTCCTTGTAAACAAGCCTGTGGTTAGTTAAAATAACCTTGCATGCTGAATCCAACTTCTATGTGACTCTTAGCCGAGTGTTGGAGGAAAAAGTTAAACAGGCCGGTAATGTGTGCAGTTTCAATCATCGAATAAGTATGTTGTTTCAAGTGGCTGTGCCTAAGTACTTTGATCAGTGTTTCTCAACCAAAATAACATAGATATCTACGGAGAGCTCATGTTTTGGAACTTCTGTTTTTTAATAGGAAGACACAGTAAACCAGAGCGTGGGTAAGTTCTCAAGACAGACGATGCGAACGCCACACATGTTGAACGGAAAACACATGAACTACATTATAACACTATAGTATACACAGTATATAATACTTCTTGCCAATGTTTCATATAATGGCAATTTAAATACAATATATATTTTGCATACATATTTTTAAATTATAATATAACCGGATGTTACATTTGACATATACAAAAACTTCCGTCAATTTATTCGCAGTATAATTAAGTAATCAACAATTTATATTATGATTTTTCATAATAAAATATCTATAAAAATTTGACATTTAAAAACAAGTGTCTGTGTCCAATTGGATAATATTAAATTTGTATATTTTATCTGAATTTTAGAAAAATATTCTTCTATTCTATTTATATTTATAACTTCTGAAATTTAGTACTAATTAATTTTCTAAAATTTCTATACTAAAACCACATCTTAATATAATTATTCCCCCAATAAATTATTACAAATTATTTTATGTTAAAAATATCTCATTAAAAACTAGAGACGCATCTTTAAAATTCCAAGCAGTAAAATGATAATTAACTAATATAACATCAGTTATTCATATAAATCTATCAATATTTTATCTGAAATTATGTCACATTATATTGAACTGAATGAGTAGACCTAAATTCGGCACTTCGATTCTCAAATGCGGATAGATAATAAATCAAGCGGTTAATTTGATTTCAGAGTACCGCTACGGCGACGAAGGAATATCATGTGTTCGAACATACAAGTACAGAGCTGCGGGTGTTGTAGAATCTTCCTGAATACGTGCCATCAATTGTCCAATGTGCTATGACGTTAGTAATGAACTCAATAAAAATTTAGTCGACACGCTCTCGATTCTGGTTCGCAATATCAACAATTTGAATCAATTACGCTGAGAGATCGAGTTACACAATCAAGGACATTATAGGATGCTGGGTGAACCAGTGTATGTCAACAGGTGGTCTTCGACTATATATACACACACATATGCACATATGAACTTCTGCTTTGAAACTTGTTGCATTCATCCGTATGAATAAGATATTTGAAGGAATGTTGTACGAAACTTGCCATAGATGTTAATATTTGGTGCACACTGGTGCAGGACTGCTGATCTAGGAGATGTAAGATCGTGACGCCGTCATCACTGCGTTTATTATTTCAAACAGACAACAGAAAAATACGATGATTTGTTATACTTAGCTTGCAATGTATCATTATCTCGCTAAATCCGTGTGCATCGCGATATCAGACTATTGACAGAGTAACTCCCATTGCTAAGTAGCTAGTGAAAATAGCAAGTATTAGTGAAACAACAGTACTGCAAGTAGAAAATTAATATAGACCGCTAAATAGTAGATAATTAGACAGCGTTATTTCTATCAGGTAGAATCCACAAAAACAACTCATGACAAAATTAATATTATCCACTTTAAATGCCATGTCAAATGAAAAAATTATTCTACCAAAAAAAAAATGTTATATCCAGCCCGTATATTCATTACGGAAAAAACTACTTTTTAATAGTCAAAAACATCGTCGAAATTAATTAATATCACCACAAATTATTTCCAAAAAAAAAAGAACCGAAACGTCAAGAGAGTGTATTCCTAAAAACGAAGAAAAACAAGTTTGATATACAAGTCCACGAGCGTATGGTAGGGTGGTGTCAATGTACGTAGGATAAGGGAAATTCAACCTTAACTACCTTTGGTAATAAGGTGGATTATCCTGAGAAAACGTGTCTACATTCCGACGAACACACAGGCTCAGCGGAAGCGTAGACCTTCGGCTGGCTGAGCAAGCAAATGCCATATGATACTTATATTTTCTTCAGCACTTTGAGCTAGACAAAGACAGACCCATATACAGATGTTGTACGGCCAGAAAGAGATGAAATTATATATAGTCAGTAAGTGGTACATATGCATCCGAAATACCGTTGTACTGACCGTTCTAAAAACATCACTCATCTCTCTCAACTGCTGACTTTTTGTTCTAGTCGTTTTAATTTTTTTTTTGTTCATTTTAAATTTCCATTTCTTTTCAGTTGCACGGCTGATTATCGCTAGGGTAATTGCATGAAATACAAGTCCGTTATTTTTGAATATCTAATTGGCCATGCGAGCGCGCTATTATGCATACGAGAGTGAAAAGAGCCTGTGATATTTGGTATAGTTTAATAGAGTTGTGAATTGATTTTCACCGGGCGAAGCGTGTATACACGCATTGAAATCTTCATTAACTTGTTCCGTAGTATTTGGTTATATTATTAACCATATCATTTTATGGTTAGTTAAAATTATGACAACATTAGTTAAAAAAAGTGCCTGCTAGTTAGAAAATGAGACATGGTTAAAAATAAGAGAATTTTAGTCAAAGATTAGACAAACAGAAGTTTGTATTTGCAACCCTCTTTACGCTGCTGTCATCCCTGTCAGCTGCGTATGATCTTAAATGGAATATGACAGAGAAAACAGTACTATTGACGTTTAGATTTGTTCTGATACAAACTTGTCACTGTTGATCGCGCGACAGCCATCTCTCAAGTGAAGCTGAGTAAACATCGCTATGCAAATTGGTTTCAACGAAAGGTGAATATTTGAAAAATGTCCGCCTGTACTAGCGGTGTTCATCGTGCCACGAAGTGAAACCACGTGCAAACAATCCAATTTGCATATACAAGATGCAGGGCGAAATTTTTACAATCACGAATTTAGTTCACCACTCTACACATGGGCGTAACAAGCGATTTTTTCTAATAGGGTACGGGGAAAGTATAATAATGAAATAAGATTGGCTAGAATCAAACAAATTTATCAAGGAATACTTTCTAACAACCTGGAATAGAAATAAATGAATTATTTAATATAATATTCTAGGGGATGAAACATTCCTGTTTAGTGTGAAGATAGCTACATATTAAGTACTGCAATTAATATATGTTCAAATTAAAATAAAAGTAATAAAGATTGATTATCAGAACAAATAAATGCCGAGCTTATATCCTGAAAATAAAGAGACGACTATGATCCTGTAACGAATGAACAGGCAATACCGATAATGTAAAATTGTATGAAGCAAGCGAAGCGAAAGTTACCGCACGAAATATGACTTGAATGTGATACTTGTATACAATATTCCCTCAACACGAACACAACCGATATTCAAATCGTATAAAAGATACCGTAATAGAAATCATTAATCATTGACCAAAACATACACACATTTCACCGCCGCATAAATAATAAAGTACAAAAACACATTATAGAAAAAAATCCACCACATAGTTAACAATCAGAAATATCAAATTCGTGACACATCACACTGAACGGCCGTAGGACAAAGCAGCTATTGTAATTTAAGGTCAAAATTTTGGAAAAGGCCATAGATAGATACATGTACACGACTGTTGCCAAAAAAAAAAACGTTGCACAATTTTCGAGTGTACATTATTTTCATTATACATATATTTTTCAATAGAAATTCTTTCAACATTGGCATTTGATGTATGGTTGATATTTTGCATCATCACCAGCTTAGAATTAATTGGTTGACTGAAAACAATAACTGGAACATAACAATGAATAATCATTGTTCTTAGGAAATGAATAACATGCTCTCGGTGAATTATGTGAGAAGTGAATTTGTGTGTAATTCACGCGTTATATTTTCTTGGAATCTTACGCAAATTGCTCTTACTAAATTTCTAACTAATTCAGCTGTCTTGGAATAGATTTTGCATAGGTAAACGAATACTCTTTCAAGCTTAAGAGTTTGTGTGTATCATGGAACAAATGTAACGAATTATTTTCAGTATCGGTCAGTACATACTTCACTGTATGCCATCTGAAACTAGTGGAATGTGTAGGTGGACGGCTGTACCTAGCCTGTGGCGTTCGAACTCAAGCGAGCCAATCATGCACATAATGTATGTGTGTGTGTGTGATACTGCTGGACCAAGAGTACGCCTCCAGGCCATCCCGACTATGCAAATCCACAGCACAATGCAAGTTCGTTATGTGCTATTCTCAACTCTATCTCACACATGTAACACACCATTACAGTATCCTTTCTTTAACAAAGCTGTACTGTAGAATTTTTAAAGAAAAACCCACTTGAAATAGACATTTATGTAGTTTTATTTTAATAAAGTCTCGTGTGGAAATATAACAGTCGATATTTTAATAATTAGTTTTTAAACTCTGCTGTCTATAACACAGAGTCAGAACAAAAATCTAAAACCAACCAATTCCAGAAGCTACTTGTAATGCACATCTTACCGGTTCATTTGACTTTTAAATGATCTCTCCGGTGTAAAAAGATCCTACACAACTTGTCTCGTAGCGTATAAACCGATGTTTCTTCTATATTATAAATTGGGCAACATTCACACATTTATATAGAAAATCTACTCGCGGTGTTTAAATTCTCCTTCAGGTTATAACTTAAGATGTTACACGCATGGAAACAGGATAGTTGAATGATGAAACTTTCTATGTTTACATTGGAATACACTTTGATTCCGTGGAACTAGACGAGAGAAGACTGAGAAGTTGTTGAAATGTTGTAGGTACTTGAAGAGAAACTTGAAAATATATTGATGTACTGAAGGTACAAGGAATTCTACTTGAATGAAAGACTTTAGGTTCATGTAGGAAGTTTTAGTATAGTCTTTCTTTCAAAACTCTTCCTCTAACTGATATAGTTAGTGGATACTAAAGTTCACTAAAGTATTATCGAATGTTTAAGACCAGTTTCGTTTTCAGAATACAGGTAATAATTTATTCATGAGCTGTATATTTGAGAGATTCGTTCAACTTTCGCCGACCAACGGATTAAACATCGATGTTACCTGTGTAACACATATAACGAACTGTACAGTATGTACGTATATGCATGCATGTATACATGTACTTATGTGTGTGTGTGTACATGTACAATACATCAGAAATCGTGAGCGTGTACTCGTATTGTACACGCTTGTTTACTAAGATGGGCGAAAGTTCAAATCGACGATGACCGTCTGATATGTCGTTACTCAAGGGTCCTGTGGGTTCACAACAGTCAGTCCACGGCAATTAATTATAACTATATCTGTTTAATAACACCCCTCTGCCACTCCGGTGCCCGCGGGCCACTTTGATTTATTACAAATAAATCACTTTCAAATTGTGATCAAGGTTTTATTCAATGATGCCATG
Source organism: Calosoma granatense (assembly GCA_022063505.1). Classification (NCBI taxonomy): domain Eukaryota; kingdom Metazoa; phylum Arthropoda; class Insecta; order Coleoptera; family Carabidae; genus Calosoma; species Calosoma granatense. Next base: position 1,328,960 of record JAGJTL010000054.1, read on the forward strand.
CGAAAATAAGAACACGACGCTGAGAGAGCATGCAGTAATCATTTACAGAATACACTGCATTCATTTACTAATAAATGGACCATATATTGTATTAGTAGATATTTGTAATAGTGTGTAATGAAGTAGAGGAATATGATAATTTTTTTTTCGAATTAATCTAGTTTGAAGAAGTTATGAATAAGATACATTATTAGTTTGCATATGTCTTTTTTCATAAACAGATTCATCTTGAGACGTGTTGATATATTCAAAACATGGAATTGGATCCGTGACCATATTGCTAACAGTGAAAAAAAAAATGGCGCCATGTATAATTGTATGACATCATTGTATATATTATATAGAGCTAACATAGTCAGTTTTGACGAATAAAATACATAGCATATATTTAATACGGCGTTATACAAATAATTAACTAAATTATATAAAGTTTGCGAAACTACAATCAATTTAGGATTAAAATAAGGATATTAAATATCTTTCAGACTAATTCAGGATATAGTGATCTTCTGTTCTTGGGTCAATCACCAGCTTTCATCATATATATACGTATACGGATGTACATATGCACACAGGACCGGGTTGAGGTGAAACGTAGACCCGTAGGCGTGGGTGGACACCCACAAGCCCAGTAATTACACCCACGCATTGGAATTATTCAAAAGCTAATGTCCGTATGACGCGGCGGGCATATATGTTGATGCACCATACACATACACGGCGTCAGCGCTTCTGCAAATGTCAGAAATCTATCAACGTATCGGATAGTGCGTGTATGCAACCACTACTTGAGAACCACTGGATGACAATACGACGACCTTATGAACTAATAGCTATGGGCGGTCGACGGATATGAATTTTTTCCAGGCTCAGAATAACAAGCATTTATTTCAAAGTTCAAAATGAGTCTTGATCTATTGTTAAGCATTGAATACGTGCTCTTAAAATTCATAGTATCATCACTGCTAGATGAGTGAGCAAACCACAAAGAGAAAGAGAGAGAGAGAGAGAGAGAGAGAGTGACGGTGAAAAGATTTAATAGTAATAGAGGACCGGTGTGTTAGTAATATGTAATTTTGTATTAGATACGCGCGAGGCACGGAGAAATAATAGTGATATCAAGCACTATTTTGACAAATCTATTCTTTTATTGAAGAACAAGTTTGGAACAACAAGAAAATTCATAGAATAAATTTTTCTTTTAACTATTGTACTATGTTTGTTAACTTTAAATTATTATATATGTTCTTTGGAAACTCCTCTGCTAAAAATGATCTCGAAAATCACAGTATATCTGGAATTACATAACATTGTATAAACTTTGAAATTTTCTTGCAGATTTACCAGATGATATATCCACATATGGCCGTTACCGTCGGAATATATATAATAGAGATGCAACTCTGAACAATAATTTTGAATAATTCATGGTAAAACTGAAATTGACTAGCTGTAGATGGCAGTACGGTGGTATATGGGTCAGATGTATGTATGTGTACATTGTAGTTTTACGATAATAACAATGAAAATGTGCACGACTCCACCATACACAACCGTATGTATGTGTGTACACATCAGAGTGGTGCATGTATGTCTGTGTACATACGTGCAGCCAGGCAATTATTCAAATGTAGAGTCATGAGAGGACGGATCAGATAGCAGAGCAACAGCCGCGTGATCCGCCCCTCAACAGTATGAAGATCTAGTGATCTTAGTTCATCATGCATACATACACAGGTACAGCACACATACTCAAACATACAGCCACACCAATTCATACTAGAAGGAAATACTTGAAATGTCCATATTGTTTCATACAGTTTCTTAAGTTTGCCAATATCCATAATTTTATAGAAAATACTTATATTGTTCGCGCATCACTAAGTTTATCAATTTCATCGTCAACAAATCAACAACTTTATGTTTTACGATCACAACCAATGTCTGGAAGCGAATATACAAATTCAATATAGTTTTTCCTCGGCTTTAATATCAGTTTATAAATATATATACAATCCGGTATCATATTATAATAAAGTTTCTCTTTCAGAAAAACAAAACTTCTAAACCGATTTAACTAAACCACATTACCATAAATTGAACCACAAGCCACTAGAGAAAAATGTTTATTCACATTATATGAGACTTGGCTATCTTGGCCGTTAGTTTTAACAAATATAATAACAAAATAAATAAACAAAATATCCCTCCTAGTTCATAAGATATCCAGTATTGGCTATTACGATTTCCGCTTGGGATTCGCCATTTCTAAACGGCAAATGTGACGTAGCATAAACAGCAAAAAAGACAAAGCAGTGACGAACATCAGTGTATCATGAGAACAGACGTAGGAAAAAACAACAAGTGCCATTGTTTTTACAGAATAGACAACTGGTCGTCTGACAATGTCATTGGATTCTTTGAAAACGTCGATTAAAAATAGTACTGCATGTGACAAAAGCCGCGATTGAATGATTTTAGCAAAGTGTCTTCAGGAAGACATAGATATAAATTAAAAAATCAACAACATAATTAACAATATCGTAATATACATTTTAGACGAATCACTGTAATTTGTGGATGTTAATTTGTTTGAAAAGAAGTTCTCTTCTTTTTGCCAAGTTTCAACAGAATACAATATTGAAAAGATATTATGAAGGATTCATTTCACAAACTACAAATACAATCTGTGTTTTACATGTTTTATCTGATTCAAAATTCTACTGAAAAATATTTGCCAATGTGAACCGCATAAAAAGCAAGGCGAGATTGTTTAAGAAATCAAACATTTTTTTAATTCCACAGTTACCAAAAAAAATCATTCGTATTGTCAGAGGATTTTTTTCGATGATACAATGTTCTGAATGTAGAAAATATTCTGTCGATTGAAGAATAGCGAGAATGTTAAAATCTTCATGCTTCAGTGTACAAATAGAGAAGCCAGAGAAAAAGATAATTAAAAAACTCCCAGTGGTATTCGAGGAAGTAGATTTGGATATTAGAATTGAGTTCAATGTGAATTGTCGTTGATGTCTATATTAGTTCTGTCAATTTGTATTGGAAAACCGTGGCGTTGTTATCGTTAACAATTGATGGACGGTTCAATTAAGATATTTCATTTGTGTAAGAGCAGTGTGAAGTGAGGAACGAATGAAGGTGTGAAAAGAAAGATTTAATTGACACTTACCCGTCGGACATTCACACTCGTACATGAGTTTATCGACTTGTCTACATTGGCCGCCATTCTTGCAAGGGCTGGGGTCGCAGGGTATGTATTCACTTTCGCAATTTTGTCCTGTGTAGCCCGCATTACAGATGCACCTGAAACATTCATACATCAATAGATCAATAAATCCAATATACTCATAAGCTAAACATCTATCTAGTAAAGAACTACACACATGGAGATACTAAGAAAATATTATCAGACAGAAATAAAGTTCTCGATTTTATTAACTTAGTCTCTTCGATATTGTATTACTTTCTAACAACAGTATTTTCATGGTTACTCAACAATAAAACTCTGTTGTCGGCAAGCTTTGAACAGAAATAAGACAATTATCTAGAAAATTTCACTATTTTATTGTAACAATTAATAAATATTAAACACTTATGATTCATATACGGCAGTTCCGGCTCAGCTTTGTGAGTGCGTGTATATATGTAACATGCTTCTATCTGTGTGTGTGTGTGTGTGTGGTGTAGAATGTGACAGTTCTGCCTGGCTGGAGCAGGATCTAAAACCTTCCCTCAGGCTGTAATTATTAATGATCTGTATATGCAGCCGTAAATGGACGTAATGCTACATAATTCAAAAGTTTTACATATTTCTTAAGACAGTTACGAATGTATACATTCACACGATGCATTGGTCACTAGTGATAACGTCACTAATAATTAATAATTAATGACGAATATTATAAAAGTGTGTGAGACACAGCTTCACAGAGAAGTATTTGACCTGTCTCATGAAGAACAAAGTAATTCATCTCTTCGAGTTTATGTTACAATATTAGAATACCATCTACAGTATACGTGTCCATAGATGTTATGGTACAGTTATAAACAGACTACATATTCATTATACCTACACATATCCGAGGAGGAAATTGTTTGAGATGCACTGTACTATAGCAACACATCTAGGAATGCACTCTACAATGTATTATACCAATATATTTTCGCACATATACACGTTGCGACTATAAACTCGAAGAACAAGTGTGCTGGTGATAGAATATCAAAAAGCAGTGTTGGACTAACGCCAAAATGGCATCCTTTTCCTGTCCCAATTCATAGACAGACAAGTGTGAGAACGTACTTACTATACTGTCTGTCCAAGTTTTATTATAAATTTACCTGTGATTTCCTATCACTTTCTTTTCATCTAATTCTCGTCATCAAAACGGAAGAAAAGTTATTACCGTTCCAAAATGTTGTGTGAAAGTCCCCGTGAAATATATTCGATGTAATTCACACCCAACAACTAATATTCAATGTATAAATCTTTGGATCTCGTGTGGAACCGGTTCAAACTTGACGTATAAACACATTCAATCATAATCAATTAATGAAAGCAGAGCGACTCACACGATCTGTGAACTGAATGCCATTCCCATACGCCAATAACACAGCGACAAGAACTGCTTGCTTGCTTGAGACTGGACATAACCTCGTAGCATCGCAGTAATAACGCTATATTGCAGTAATGAGAAACATTTGGCCTTAACTGACCCACAACTTATTAACTTCTTATTATGAACTTCTCTACAATACATTCTGTACTCCATGAGTACCGTTGTATATCACATACACATGGAATTATTGTAGAATTTTTATAAAATCCTACAAGTTAAGAATCTCTAAATCCTATCTCGCATTACTTACCCTAAGAGATTATTGTGTATTATAAACATACATATGTATGGTAACACGCGCAATGTTAAATGATTTTGCGTTACGGCTTGCGCAGATACCGGTACGTTACGACTGCGTATAAAGCTAAATAAGGACCGTCAAAGAGTGGTACCGCATGGTTAAAGTACTACTAGTACGTGGCTGTGAATGTGGTCAAGTAATCCAGACCTTGTTTGAGCCGAACCAACAACGTATTGGATATGTTTGATGTTGATGTCAAATATTTAAATTTTAACTGATCTCCTAAAACAAAACTTTCTCTTGTACCAATAAAATTTAAATATCAAACTGAATACACGAATTCTGTTCCTAGTAATCCTGCTTAGATATTAAACTCATGTTGCTAAATATCAGCTTTAACTTATGAAGCTACATTCTATGATTCTGAAGGTTGGACAAAATTCAAGGAACGACTTATCTCTGCTGAGGGATAGGTTGAGGGCGTGTTTCTACAATAGTAAACAGAATTATGAGTACCTGTCGCAGTGGTCTATGTTTATTTAAGGACACCTGCATAGCTACGGGTACAGCACTGGACAAAAATCACACTTTTAGCACAAAATTCTCGGTAGATGAATTAGCGTTTGTAACTTCGAAGAGATCTTGTATTACAATGCAGAAATATAGTAAAGATCTTAGTGGAATTCTAATTGCTGATGTCTTAATTTCAAGTAAGAGTAAGGTATGCAACTCTGATTATATGTCCGCAATGTACTACAGATACTGATGCACACTTGCGTAACAAAGAATTTATTAACTTCATAGCCGAAACGAAATCAAATCACCGATGCTATCGGTTCGTCTGTCAATTACATCGAATGTGTTAACAATAATCGCATATCTCCGATCAATAATACAACAATGATTAAACAAACCAGTCATTCATCTTGCTCGCCAATGGTGCTCTGATAAACAAAGCACAATCTCTCGCCACGGGTTACTGGATATTGACCAGAAGATTCCCGAGTGTTCTCCAATGTGGCAATGACAAAGCGGAAATACTAAAAATTAATCAACTAACTGTACCTTTTTTATGTTCAGCAATGTGCTCTCCGTCCGATAAATCATTAATTATTGCTCTCTGTGCGCAGTTGATTTATTAATTCATCCAAAGACGTGAAATTAATTAATAACTTTTACAGTTAATTAGACTGTGTATTGTGCGAATTTTATTTTATACCGGCTGAATATTGTTGGCAACGTGACTGAAGGAATATGTTCACTAGGAATTCGCGAGTTGATCTTGTCGACGAGACTGTTGATAGTTGTACATTGTTGACTTTATTGTTTTGCTTTGCATAAGAAAACAATTTGGAATCGTTTAAGTCAAGTGAATGTCGTTCACGATTTCTTGAGAACATTTTTCTCTACTGATTATGTTCAGATAGAGCGCACAGTGTATGTATGATCTTAACTTGCAATGAACAAATCGTACGAAACAGATTACAGAGTCGCCATTCGAGCGCAAGCATCGCTGAAGAATGTATTAAGGACAATTGTGAATTCAAACAAGGAATCAATGATGTACAAAACGTAGAATACCAACGCAGAATTATTCACAAATAGCTGACGTAGCTTATTTCAAGCCCGTCGATGATTAAAATAATGTTACACATAGAATAAAATAAAAGTTACGTTGCATTTCAACATATTATATACAGGTGTGCAATTGTACAATCGCTGGAATCACTTCTTGTGAACTAAACAAGCTTCTAGCCGTTGAAACGTATTTCCGTCTTGCACTTAAGGTGTTGGTTACACAATATCGCACAAGCTGTGGCGCGGCTAGATGGCACTGTGATCGTGCTATACATCACCGCCTGTTTTCCTGTAGAACAGATACAAATCAGACATGCCAACTCAGGCCAATAGGAGTGAAAGGAGATTTCGATTCTCATCTGCCATTTATAACACACGGGCACGCGGCAATTCTGATAAATGAATTGCACACGAGCACTCTTCTTCGAACCCCGCTTCGGGTAATCAATTATATTTTCACTGACATCAACGAGCGAGCGAATGTGTGTGTGTGTGTGTGTGGAGGCGTGATGCTTTTGTTGTTGTTAGTAATCTATAATCGAATATTAATAATAAATTTAGACCAACCAAGTCAGAGATAGAGAATGGACCGTTATTTTTCGTCTAGGTAACTGAACTTCAAATATATACAAGATATTGCTTGGAGAAACTTGATTGCTGAAATAGAATTTAAACAAGAGGATAGTACTTTTAATTTTTTTTCTGAAAACAACACCGTGTACCATATGGTACTTGTAGTTTCCCTTAACAAGAATACATTTCATAACTGTCTTCTTTTTCTTCGTAAAGTTAAAAACTGAAAACCACATACTTTGGTGTTCATCATGATTAGTCTTATGCAGGTTTCTCGTAAACTCGTTTAGATGAATCTACTACTACAAGTACCTGGTGCTTACACACATGTGTACATTAACTGCTGGTAGCCATATATATATATATATACAGACCAAGTTATCACATGTATATACACACATATACATACAGTGTCACTGTACATACACTACCTGCTGTACAATGTTATATGAGCCATATAACCAGTTCCATTATTAAAAAATTCCCAGAAATTCTTCATTATCACGCAAGTACATCAACGGTAGCGGTGGTGAAACAAAGCACATACATACACCGCGATACGTACATTTATTTTTATTACCTTTTTTTTCGAGGAATAAAACTGGAAGACGTATATGCAGGTATGTAAAGATATCACATAGAGAAATGATTGTATTCAAAAATTGTATATGCTAAACTATTTGTTCGAATCTATATCAAATACTGACATCTTCTAATATTGGGTTGTTTGAATAAAGTTCAACTTAAATCTCCAATCAAGACATACAATATCGTATGTTGTCTATTTATTTAACACGTAAGCAACATAGGCATAGAATCACCAGAAACCCAGACAATATATTTCAAATGAATCATAATATCTTACGTATGGTATGAATGGAAAAATTATCAAAATGAATCACAACTACGTTTATGAATGGAACAATTCGTCTTTGGTGGAATAATTCTCACCGTAGAGGATGTGCAAAAGCGGCATATCCGGTATTACGCCTTATGTAGAATCACACGGAAAGTTTAATGTTCAGACTACATCGTGTTATGTGGTCAAAAAACCGGCCAGCCAGCGAGGCTAGGTCCCGTGTAACCGGTGACCTGACCCTGCTCAAGGTCAACGGTCAATGGTATAACAGGTACCACACTAACTGACCACTGGACCACCTGTTTAGAACCACTGTACACCCGAAACAGGGAACAGGCGGAGCTTACACGGGGTCAGGAGTCAAATCCTGTGCGATTTCAATCCGAAATATTCTTGTACTCCACCCCTCAAACACCAGAATGAAAAAAGAACATATCGTTCTTGGGATGCTCAAGTAAGAGAACATGTTGTTTTTCTTCGTTTTGGTTTTTTCAAAAGTTATTGTTTGGGCATGTTGTTGTCCGAGAAAAAAACCAACCGATTTTTAATGAATAAAATTTATGGTACGATATGTTCGACAAGAGAATTGGTTGTATATGTTGTTCGTTTTTTTTTGTAATGATACAAAATTGAAATTAAATGTGGCCATTGTTTAAGAAAATTCAATTCATTTCATATTTACCAAGGAGATATATTAAGGGTTTAAGTACTCGTTGGAATATATATTAATGAGATAATGTGTGTAAAAACATATTATGAACATTGGGAAGCGTGTGTATCTGTGTGTATATCAACTAGACTAGACGAAGTATCATTAGATGTTCTGTACACTGTTCGAATGTAATGAAATCAGAGTCACGACGCCTCAAGGGTCGGAAGCCGTGGACATACATTGTACTAAATATGTTTCCTGTACGCCTCATATGGTCACAGTGACATGCTAACATGTATTGTTAGCTTTGTATTATGTATAAACATGTACATAATACTTGTATGCATGTATTGGTAATTCGTGTCCCATTGTGTTTCAAGTCGTCATCTCGCGACTTGTTTCATTGTGAGAAATATTCCTCAGCCATCTCTAATATTATAAATGTAATATGTACAAAGCCGAAGTAAGTAAGTAAGAGGCGCTTATTTATATATAGGGGTTATATTTCAAATAGAAAATCACCATTTCACTATTGACCAACTGAAATAAATGACTAAACGCTATACGCATACATATCGTGTAGTATAAACAAATCAATTAATTAACATAATAAATTAGTCTATGAGGAATTAATACAAGTGGCTGGTACAAAGGTGCCGACAGTTACTGGTAAAGGTATAAGCGACTCATAAGTCTCCCACAATCCACTCACAGTGACAATCGATGAATTTAATAACAAACGTTTTTATTAATTATGTTCCCCTTATGGCTTGAATTAAATTAATTAACGTGCAAAAAGCCGTTTTACCTTTAAAGGGCATTTAATTGTCGCCAAAGCATTACATCTATGCGCATACGTGTTTGTGTGTGTCTGTGCGCAAGTAAAGGTAACTTGATTATAATTATGGATTTCATTCACGTACGGCTATGCAATTACACTGCACAAAGATACGTCGTTGATATTGCAAAAGTTTTTATCTTCTGCATCAAAAAATATCCGCAATTCTCATTCAATTAACAATATACAAGACAATTTTTAAGTTTGGTTCTATACAGAGAGAAAAAAAATGGCTGTCTACCTCTAGATTTAACTGAAATTTCAAAACTAAATCTTCGTTGCTTGTCTGCTAATATTCTTTCTATTACAGATATAATATTGTTCGTTTTGATACGAAAATTCACTTATATTTCGTTCTAAAAACTCGGTACTGAATAATACTAAATAAAAAACTATTGATTTGAAACATTATTAAATGTTAATTGAACAGCCACTTCTAATCATAACCGTTAGTACCTATATTTTAAATTACCTAAATTATCCAATTCTCAATTCACTCCGAAAAAAACTAATGACACTGGTTCGTAAAATAATACATACAGTTATGGCTACGGGCGACTTGGTCGGTTGGAATATCAAAAAATAACTAAAAATTAGTTACAGCCATTAAGAATAGTTGTTAACAATCGCATGCAGCAATGTCACGAGTATCTCAAATAATCTTTTCGTCTTATTTCTGCGTGCCAACGTACCAGTGAATCTTTTCAGCCTGCGGAAAGAGAATTAAAAACTACAACGTCCAAAATTTGCCTTCCGCTTTGTTTTTGTAGCCAACAGTTTTTCAGGTATTCCAAAAAAAAAGGACTGGCTGAATTTTGACAGATTTGAAATTCAAATAAGGTCTATTTGAACGGTAGACTCTAGCGAATATTAAAAGATTCTTTCGGGTGATTGAAGAGTTTCGGGCGTAGAACATGCGAATTCTGACGTACGGGTATAATTTGGAATTCTCAGACGGCGCTACGGAATTTAAATAATAGAGTTACATTTTTGATAACACTGCATACAGTGAACTCATATTATGGTGACTACTTGCTTGTATTTTATAATAATATTGTAATACTATACTATACTATAAGTTATGTGAGCAGGATTCTAACGGTACAGCAGATATTTAACGACGTGCACCAGTAGCAATGCAATAATATCACAGTCGCAGTTATTAGTCATCAAATCATTATCACTACGAGTGTATATATCTGTCTAGATATACAAATATGTGTGTATGAGTGAGAGAGAGACAGTGCTATCTTTCGTTATATGTACCGGTTCCCACAGCCTTCACGCGTCGGCTCCAGTTACCAGTGGCGTAGTCAGCGGGGCACAGTGTGGTCAGCACAGCCACCTCTCCCTCCAACACCAGCACATCGGCACGAAATGACCACAAGACATGAGATTAATGCTTGATTACTGCAAGAGTGTCTCATTACAACACGAACTTCTCTAGCTATCTTTGTCTTATCCCGCTTCGCTCACATTCAACATAACTTCTTTCGTTAATCAGCTGCACAAACAAACTTATAATATTTAGCAACAACAAGTACTTTAGTTAATTCAGAATAATGTTAATAACATCAATAGATCTCTTGCTAAATTCTAACTAAATTATTTAAAGACAAATGAAAGTATCTCAAGATACGTTGTTGTATCCTTAAGGAATAAACTAGTATGTTTTGCTACATTAGAATAGCAATTAATGTTTTTAAATTACAACTATTATTCCTAATGTACCAGGCCACCTGGTTAACACAAAGCAATCTATAAATATATATGCACACGAGTTTCTTTTTCTTCTGTCATTTCTTTCACAAATGCGTAACAGTTGCGCCGATGGCAAGGACGATCTATGTACCCGGACAAATGTTGTTCATTAGAATAAACAATAGCCAATCATCAACTGGTTTGTTTGTGGTAATGCGTTGTCATGGGGACAAGTAAGCGAGAGGCAATTTATACTTGTAATTGTAGTGTGTTCCCTCCTGGTTGGTTTAACTTGGCTACTGTCTTGATTGTTATTGTTGTAGCAAGAACCGTTATAGGGACGATTGAACGACTTTCTACAATCCGACGGTGTAAACCACACTTTATTACTTGTGTGGGATAAAGTGCTTTAAATGTTAGATGCTTTCATTTTTATCATTAAGGAAGCAAGAAAGTGACTTATGCTACTTTCCAGGAAAGGATAATAGATTGTTGTACTAGATTAGCCTTCTTAGGGCATTTCTTGTGAATATGATATGTATTGATCGTATGTTAAACATCTATTAAATAAATATACGACGCCAGAATATCTCAACAATTTTCCACAGTTTGAATATGTCATTCTCTTTGTAATAATTCCAGCAAAATGACATTCTGAAATGGCCTATTTCTCAAATAATGATACTTTTTTTTAGAAGCGTTGGAAAGTAAAAAGTTTAAACTTGAAATGTCAAAATTCATCACGATTTTACATCATGCCACATAATTATAGTATGGAAATAATAGTTAACGTGTACTGTCTTATAGGACAAGTGTACCTGGGAGATATACACCTATATGTGTATGTATGTATGTATGTATGTATGTATCTTGGTTATAACTATGTATGTAACTAAAAGTGAAATATGTACAAATATAAATGAGAGATATTATCTATATATATACGTACATTTGAATATATACATGAAAGTATATATGTATTATATCCTTGCATGTGCATGCAAACGCCAATATATGTATGATATATGTTACTATGCATGTATATGAGTGTGTATGAGTAACTAAAAGTAAATATCTGTAAGGTGGCAAGGCCATTCACTTGTCACAAGTTACATGTATGTGTGTGTGTGCATTGTACACCAATGATTAACCGAATAACAAATTAATTGTTTTGTTATTCACAAGTCAAAGTGTATATGCACCGCCCTTTACTTTCCAATATCAATTATATTCTGTTTAATTACTAGTATTTTGATACTCGCTAAAGACCCTGAATACTAATTAACTACTCCAATTAATGCCCAGATATCAATCATATATTTAAATATATAGAGCAATGTTGGAAATGTGTAGTTTAAATTTGGACAAACAACTTCACAAGCAACTATGTTGTCATAAGTTTTTGTTATAATCTATCAAAAATGTCTTGTAATATGTGTAGCTATATAAATCAAAAAACGTTGATTGATATTAATCAAGATACATGTAAAAAAAAAGTTAATTCCCCCTAACCCGTTAACTGTATAACATCACACTGAATATTGAGAATATATAAGAATCTTATATTCATTCTAACTGAATATATTAGCGCTCAATGAATAACTTAGTTCATACATCTCTTCCGTTTGACTGTAGAATGTTGGAGGTTCAATTTAAATCTCGATTCAAAGCTCGAAGCGAAACAATGTATGTCAATACTGAAGAGACAATCGTCTGCAGACAGAAAATTTTGTACTCTTACTTTCCGACAACAATCGAATAATATTCACGTGAACGCCAAACAAATACCACTCTCCCAGAGTGTAAATATCCTGCGGCCTCGCATATCCACCCACACGAATTGTTCTGTAAGTCATCAACATCAGCATTCTGTAGCCGGGTAGGTACTTGTGGAGTACTGGTACTGGTACACTCCACACAACAAGCCAATCTCTCTCTCTCTCTCTCCATACACACAAGCTAAATGTTTAGACTTTCAGCAACAACGAACGGCTGTGGTGATCGTGCCAATGCGGGGGCAGAGGGTTGTAGAGAATTATACAAGTGGCCGGGGGCGGTGTATGGCTGTACCGTGTGGGAACCGGCCGAGTTGGCACGCACCAGTAAACTAGGGCCCCACAGACATATACAACGTAACAACAACAATTGTATTCGTTATAGTAAACTTTAAAGGTATGGTTAACTTGAATGAATACACTTACTTGTAACTTCCATGTGTATTGTGACATTTGCCATATTTGCACGGATTACTGTTGCACTCGATGATGTCGTCCTTGCACGACGGCCCAGTGAATCCTGGAGCGCACTTACACTCGTACGAATCACCGCGCGACACACACAACGCACCGTTCCGGCACGGTCCGGAAGCACAGTGGTCCTGCAGATCACACCGTTTGCCTAAAGAAAAGAAAATATTATTAGTTTATAATCCATTCATCAGGATATGAACAAAGTACAAGTTACCATGTAAATTAGAGTTGATACTACAGTTTGAGAAGACTGTTGAAATCGACTTAACATCTCTCACGTCATGCTGATTATTACGACAAGTTTACAATATAAATGTTTGCAATATAAAGACAGTGTAGTAAACATGACTACTTCGGCAGTGTTCAAATGTAAATACGGCCCTGACCTCATGCTGTTCAACATCAAACGCACGAGGTATAGCCTCCGACACCGAGTGTCCAAACTGACGCTGTTAAGATTTTAATAAACGACCACGGTAAAGCCCATAGTCCGAATGGAATCCGATAAATAATCAAACGCTACGTTACAAGGAACCACATAAAATTTAATAGCGCTTATAAAATAGTACCGCAGGAGTGTGGATTCGAACATAAAAATACAGAAAACCGTCACTAAATAATATTTAGAGAACCTAAAAAAAGACGGCACATATTTATAACGCGATTAGAACGATATGAGGAAGATTTTTCTGTTAAGATTGAACTTTATGGGGATTTTGAATTTTTTTTGTATGTGGACAGTTGTAATGTTTTTATGGTTTCGGATAGTAAAAGTTGAGGTGAATGACACTTTGAAGATCTGGGGATTAAAGAAATCTGTTGCTTACCAGTGAATCCAGGTGCACATGTGCATTGGTATGACTCGAGACTGCGCAATGTACAGGTGCCTCCGTTGCGACAAGGATGTTCATCGCAGGAGTTAGCTATGGGGATCTCACACAGGGACGCACTGTATCCCAGCGGACACGAGCAAGTGAACGACGGCGAAGATCCAGGCGCGACGCGTACATGACAAGATCCGCCATTCTGACACCGAGGTCCCGGACCCGTGTGACAAGGATTCAAATGTTGACAATATTCGCCAACGTACATCGCAGTACAACTGTAAGAAAAACAAGTACATTCGTACATTAATACAATGAGCAATACAAGTATTCTAAAACATACATTCGTACATTAATACAATGAGCAATACAAGTATTCAAAAATGTACAACATAAAAATTAACAATGATAATGCATATTGTAGTAAATTCTGTTTGAAACAAACGAATTCTTACCGACACGGTTTCATGTGATTAAAGAATAAAACACGCAAACGTGTATAGATGAAATACTCGCATACCATGCATGTATATGTTAAATTATTTGCACGGCAAGCAGGTATTCCCAAGCGACTGAGACTCTGGCTTTAACGTACGGCATTTAGATCATTAGTCATTCAAATGATGGTCATCACATATGAACGTATGGAAATTATCATTCCTGATTTCGTGTCACGTACACGCACGTTGAGATCACCCGGCCAATAGTCACTCATACAACTGTAACTACAGCACATATTTTCCACAGGTACATACCTCTACTCCGCGAGAAGATACTAATTACGTCTCAACACTTGTTAGCTCAGCAGCTATCATTGATATTGTAATCATAATCTAATAAATTGATTAATATATTCCTTACACTCTACTCTTTGATTTTCAAACTAAACCAGTTTGAAATTATCGCATAAATTAAATTGTTGTATGATTTTCTTTTCAAAATTTCACATTTTTCTTTCCCGTAAATATTAATTTCATATTCACAGAATAATAATTATTTTTACACTCATCATTTCCTTGATTCAAACATAAATCATGCTGAACAATTTTCCAGATAATTCAATTTACCGTATAATAATAATAATTTGTTTGATGAAAAATTATAAAAAAATGTATACGGGTATTGTCATCGGTGACAATTGATATTCATGTATAATTTTTCTCGCTATTCTCAGCGAAAGTTAGCTATGAGTACAGTAATAATTTTAATTAGAATTATGAAGCATCCGTGCGTGAAATTGATCGGCTACATTTGTTTTATTTTTATTTTAAAATTAGTTTTGTGCTGTATTCTCTTTTTTCGTAATTGCTAGGTACGCTACTTTATTCCGTGTTAATGTGGGGGTAATTTCAACATTTTTATCTTCGTTTAATAATACCAAGATGAAATAGTCATTTTTATGCAATGTTACTAGTACAGTATATACTTAATTTTGAGAACCACTGCATTAGAATATCGTCTCACAGTATTTACAAGAAAAAAACAATCAAGATCCAACCATATATCTAAGATTATTTATTGATATGCTCAATTTGTAAACTTCAAAATGAAATATACACCAGCCATATATATAAATTCATTTATTCAGCAATAAAAACAAAGCCAAAAAACAACTTGGTTTTGCAAATGATTCCAGTAGGCCTTGGTATATAAAAGTAACACATGTTAGGCATCTGGTTTTCAAAGACGAAACTATTGACATTTCAACTTCGAAATATTAATCAAAAAAGGTCAGCAGATGCTGCTTCTGCGGATCTCACAAAACGTATGGAAAAAGGAAGGAAAAAAACATGCTTTACATTGGATATTCAGTAGCGATGTGTTTATGTGTATATTTTAAGTGGTTACAGCAAGAAAAACGTCATAAAAAGTAGATATTTATTTATGCAAAGAGCAGCATAATATATCAGCGATAACACCACGATGAAATCATTGGCAATATTGAAAATAACTGTGTTTATTTTATAAGTAAACAACGTAGTTTTGATTCAAGAATAAAACAGAACTACATCCTAGAAACCAGACAATAGAAAATCGCACAATTTATGGTTGACTAATATAATTATGATCACTAATATATTGTAATTAGAGATCTAATTGCTTAATTCAAGTACTCCGTATCATTTGAATTCAAGCGGGCGTAAATAATATTAATAGTTGCGAGATGATATATAATTATAAATTTGCATACACTAGTGATCGCGTGTACCGTGTGGTATGGATCAAAGAGCATATCGCATTACAATAAGCTATTAATATTATTAATATCGTATCTACTCAGGCTAAGAGAGTAGAGTATCTACCCACACATACACACATACATACAGAGATGTAGAGAGAAGAGAGATATATTTTACGATATATTATTCATGGCACCGACACAACAATAAATATCTAAACATTATGATCTTTTCGTATGTAAATTGACATTAAAACTACATATCGAAGAGTTATAATCGAACATCGATCGTCTGACCTGAACCTTAATGAATATTTATAAGGTTGGCAACAATAGTGATTTCATATCGTAAATTGTATTGGCAATAATATCTCCCTTGACTGCTCGCAACGTATGCGATATATCGGTGTCCATTTTGTTTAGCAAAAACTGAAGATGGTTTTATTTCTTCAAGCTGCATGTATACCAGAAGTAATTATGGATAAATTTAGATATTTCTGTTTTATAATTACAAGTAAAGCAACATTCAGTATTTGACAACATTCCTACATCCCAAATACACATGTCGTAACACATTCTCTACCGCCTGGATATGGTGACACAGGCCTTAGTGTTATGTTAAATTCACATTTCTCAACAAAATGATCGTTAATTCCATGCATACATACATACACATGTTTCGTTATAACGAAGTTAAAACAAAGTACCATGGCTAACAAGCTACATTAGTCAAGCAATAATTTTATTCAAATTACGAATAAACCATTAGAGCCCAAAAGAGAAATGGACCCTGTCTATAATTTAATTTGCATTAAGTCGGTACTTTTAATTTCATTCTCAGCCGTGATATCAGATATAAATCAACTCCGAATAAACCGGTATTTTCCGAAAAAAACACGCATACATGATTGTAAGGTTAAGATTTTGAAATATCCAGGGGCCCACGCACATTTTGATTGGTGCTTTATGAATATTAGATGGAGCCAATTAACGAAAGAATGAGCGGTAATGAGAGCTATGAAATTATTTAATGTACACCTTGACAAAACATTAATACTGTACACCTGTATTCATAAACATACACAACGTATGGTCTGTTTTTTGACATTGAATCATATATACTTTTATGAAACATGGTTTAAGGACCAAGTGTATGGAAATAAATATATAATTTTTTCTCACGACTCGCTGAGACAAGTGAATCTATTGTTTCGGCTATATAACCTTGAAGTTGCCGGGTCCATTCCGTTTAGTACAAGTACTCTCCATCATTCCTTGGACAACAAACAATTTGTCTTAGACAAAAACTCGTCTGTCGTCAGAGGATCCATAAGATGCTATCGCGTCATCCATCCATCCACATTGAAATAACAAGACAACTGACATATACATGTACTCTATTATCAAGAATGGTAGTACCCCACAACCATACACAGTCCCCTCTCTCCTCCACCTCATCTACATCCATCCTCAACAACAGTATTTGACCTGTGACCCCGGCATGACTCTAAAATGCGTGCACCACACCAGCAGTAATCACCTGCTAATTGATTTTTAATAACCAGTAAGCATGATTGGTAACAAGCGGTTACTGAAATTATAACCAGGTATGCGAGAGCATGGTTGTTGGTTATACTAGGGAATTTTTGCAAATGTTGGTTATACAGTAAAACCTGATAGATTTATGTGTAGAAATACAGTATATTAATTTGAAAAAAAAAACCGGCTTTAGTTTTTTATTTTATTTACTGATATGTTTCAATTCATATATGATAAAATACGCGAGCAAATACAGAATAAATTTCTTGCGATAGATATTTTTTTCCTGCATTAATACTTGCTATTGTACAATGAAACATTTTTCTAGTCTGATTCACATATATCTTCTCTCATCCAGCATGTTCAATAATTTATTGCAAAAACGAACAAAAACCCGAACAGACGCACATCGTCGTTACAATCAGACCTAATTTGAATCGAATACGTTCAATTAAATGCTTTAATTGATTTCAGATTCCAATCGAAACGAATAAAATCACAATAATTCAAGCACGATATCAAAACAGAAAATGTAGATTAAAGAAATCAGAAAATAACTGAATTAATTATTAACAATAAAACAATAACCGTCTTAAATATTCCAAATCGCCAATTAATTCTGCAAAAGTAAACTGTTAGTTTGAATGGTAAATAATTCCTCTAGATAAAAACACTGTAGGCAATTAATTATATTTTCCAGTTATCCGTACAAAATAAACTAGTTTTTTCTCATAATTTTTTCATGGGCGTGATTGCACAGTTTAGTTTGAAAGTGTGTTACAGATTTCGGCGCGATTCAGAGAGATTTAGTAGCTTCGATGACTTCCTCTACATACATACATGTGTCCTAGTTTTGCTTCCAGGTCAAAACATGTATATATGCGCGACTTTTTCTTATTTATTTATGATTCCAATATTTTTTCCATGTCCGATTCTAAATTGAGATTGTTTTTTGAAAAGATTCGTGTACATAAAAACAGAATGTCATGTTATTCCAATTAAAGTTAATAAAGAAAAATGCCGTTTAAACATTTGTGAAGTTCGCGAAGCTTATTGTTATGAGTTCATTTCAATATTGTCAATTTTGTTTCCAAATATACATTGCATCTCTTCATATAAACCCGTCATAAGTGTTTTTTAGTTCTTTATTTATATCTGGTTGCTAGGATATAGAAGAAACATGAACAACGTCGGTTATGGGTAAAGATAGTCACGCAGCGCGAATAGCTAACATAGTTTTATTTCTTCTTGTTGTTGTTATTGCCGATATACTAGTACCACTACTATTACACGTATGTACGCATGCGGGTGTATAGAATTCCGGGTGCAACTCTGGTTATATGTAAGCTGATACGGCTTCATACGTGGATTTATTCCCACCAGGATCTGATATCAAAGTTGTGTTCATTTAACCCTCTCATGTCATTCAGCTAGCACTGTATATCCGTGCAAATACTCGAACGCTAACGATGTAAGTATAGGGGTAGTAAACAAATTTATATACAAAAGGTATTTGTAACTTGCAATTAAAATAAACAACAATATTTCTGGTGAAATTTGACTGATAATGATACTAGGATAACTTGGTTAAAATTTCCTTAGATCCTCTTCAAATTAACCATCAACCTTCTACCATTTCATTGTACAATTTATATTTATTTATATAACTCCTATTGCTGTACAGACAAACCGCGAAATTCTGCGTACCAATTATATAAACAATGTTCGTTACTAAACGCACATGACAATTTGCATCAGTTAATTTAACTACGTGCATAATGGCATTTGCAAGTTAATTATTTTTAACCACACATCAGTGTACGAACCATGACGTCAGTATGGTGTTCGTTGAATCGTTGCTTTGAAACAAGTGTCAACCACGTTAATGTAATGTTTTGCATATTTTATTTGTGCTTCATCTCTTGCTTTAATCTCTATCTTTCTTACTATGTGTTGTGTGCTTACATTTGCCTATGTACGCAGTGCAAAGATACGTGGAAGAAGAAGAAATATCGCTTATCTGACAGTTAATATTTACATAAGCGATAACGTTGGATCGAATTTCCTGTGTCATGTATGTTTTATTTTTCAAATAAGATAATCAATGAGAAATATGCACATTCAGTAACTTATGGCGCAGGGAAGCTGAGGAGAAGTTGATAGAATAGTTAAACTCTTCATGTAATTTATTTGGTAATTGAGTAGCGTATAGCTGGGAGGCCTCTGAAACTGTTTCTAGTTAATAAGAAGAGAGGCTTGAAACAGTAGTTGTAAGGTATAGGCTACTGATTAAAGAATATATTAATAAATGAGCCATCAATAAATCTTCCCTAATATCCTACAAAAAAAAACTAAATCAAAACAATTTGGACAACTAGAACCCCCTCACAGGATGGATGGCTTTTCTATTTGCATCTTCTTAATGTTTTAATAACAACGGAGAAATTATCGAGTTATTTTATAAGTAATTATCAGGCTTTTATTTTTAATTTGTAATCGAAATTTATGTTCTTCGTTACTAGCGTACCGCCTCACGAACGTGTCCTAATATATTAAAGACAGACTAATTGCTAATATGCAAATGAACAGCAACAGGCACAGGTAATGAACCCCGAAATGATAGCGAGAGATGGACGACAACAAAACAAAACAACTAGCGGACCATTTAAAATCAAAATTACTTAATTTCGTTTAAATCATTCGCTCTTTTTAATGACACTCGATCTTGGCTCGTTTAAATTCTTAATGGGGAAATTATTGAGCGATACGATAGCTGTAATTACATGTGTCGGAATGTATATGAACAGAAAAACTGCGTGGGTAACTGTATTCGAAAGGGTCATTTATAAATGCACCCAAAGATGGTATAATAAATAATCTGATATGAACAATATTATACTTCTACAAAATTATATTTCTTACTCTGAAAGATCAAAAAATCCTACTAGTTCCATATGATAAACAAATAATATAGCTTTAATAAAAAAAAACCGAGATAAGAAAAATCTGGCGTAGAAAAAATGTACTGAAAAAAATCCATCCGGTTTTAAAGTCAGACGTATAAGCAGCTTGTAGTACATACACATACGTAGTATAAGAACACATCTATAGACTAGTGCATGCATGGACACGTATCAGAGACGTACAAATACATAAACAGTATACATCATGTACACGGCAGACAGATGTACGAGATGATGGTGTTATATTTGAACACATTGGTGTTAAGTAACGGAACTAGTTTTGAAAATTTACTGATTCACTTAAAACGGACATTCCGAAACCCTTGAAAAACAGAAAATCTTACATGGCATACTAAAACATCTGTAAGCGACAACGAATTCTTCAACTACAAACTTTGGAATTTTAAATATATTTACTTGTATACATATATTAAATATTTCTCTCGCAGAGTATTTTCTTTACATACTATAAAAATCAATGATAAAAAATGTCTGTATAACATTGACTATATGTTCATCAGAACATTCATTCATCTAGGCACCTCCTATGGAGATGCATTTTCGTTATCACAAATCGAAGATTATTTTTATGACGGTTTACTA
The DNA here is from genome assembly GCA_022063505.1 of Calosoma granatense. Classification (NCBI taxonomy): domain Eukaryota; kingdom Metazoa; phylum Arthropoda; class Insecta; order Coleoptera; family Carabidae; genus Calosoma; species Calosoma granatense. The sequence continues at coordinate 1,350,396 of JAGJTL010000054.1, forward strand.
ATTTAAGTTTCATTTCAACAATCTACCATCAAGTATATAAGCCATGTAGCCGAAAAGGTAACCCTTTACGTCTGATAACATCTCTACGCGTACAAGAGGAACCGAACAAGTTGCTTTTATAGTTGCATCTAGAAGTAATTAGCATATTAATGTATACCATCGTGTAATGAGTTTTAATTAGCCGTGTGATGCAATTATACACGCCCCACACTTGGACCGTAGTCCAGTCCTTCCAGTTCAATTCGTAGAAATATCGAGAGTAAGAGAAATAAGTGTTTATCTGTAAAACATTAGGAAGGTATAATTATAGATATAAAACTAGGTTCCATTTAAATCTCGAATCTACTCGCATCTAGCAACATTAATGTTATTTAACCAGTTACATTCGCCGTCAAAGACGATAATTAAAATGAAAAATGCCTACACATGCGACCTGCACAAAATCAGTTATGCTAATTTCAAGTTATGCCTGTTCAAGTCTTCAGAACTGTAGCAAATCTCTCCATATTACTTTTGCCAGTTTTACGAGCAGCAAATCAAAAAATCCAAGTATGTTAATGTAGCCAAGCTGTAGTAATCAAGGCGGCGCGAATCTCGGTGTTGTTAAAGAAACAATAGGATTCATGTAGAACTAATTTGTAGTGTAGAGAATTTTTAAACTATCTACCTGGCACTAAATAGTACTGTGAACTGCCACACTTGTAGTTTGGCAGTGCGATCGTTCTTATTGTAAACAACAGCTGTCATTTCTTGACAGATGTGTTATTATCTTATAAATATTAAGTACTATATGTCGGATTTTTTAATACAATTTCTTGATGTATATATTACTCTAAATTTCGTCAATTAACAGGGCTAATTCGGGATAGTATCATTCTATATTTTCATATAATTATAACTAATATTTATTCTACATTTCATCACCACATTTTTCCATAGCGCCATGATGTTTGTGTTTTATTAAAAACTAAAATTCAATTCCGTATTACGAACGTTCGCTTCCTATATGTATGACACCGTTCTGTCGATCGAGGGACGGTTGGCACCATGTGTTGCACACGTGTGCTTCTATACTGTCTCTATACATGTATGTGTATGTGTGTGTGTGTAAACAGGACAAGCAGTGGTCGCTGGTACTATGTGTATATATATGAATGTATATATGTGTGTATGTGTAGTCTATACCAGCGTTCAAGTCTCCACAACGTACACGTACGTATAGTGAGGTTTGTGTGTAGACACTTGTTAAGAACATACATGTGTCTATCCCCTCGCTACTAGCCGTGCTGAAAACATCACTATACACACTTCGCTGAAGGATATATAAGTGTATACATGTATACATTCATGTACCAATGTCTGTTTCCCGTGTATATCTGTGTATTATCCCAGATAAGCAATAAGAAAAATTCATTACATTACGAGAAGTTACAGAATATGTACTGTACATTATATTCAAATCGAAATCTCAATCAGATACGACGATAGAACTTTATTAATTTTAGAATATTATTCTAATAACAAATCTATATAAATAATTTAAAAATTTGCATTGTTCTTTAAAAAATGAAATGAACATATTTATTTCTTACAGCACGACTAAAATAAATGCTATTTTTAATTCAAGCTAGCTTTCCCAAAAAAATATGTTATTTTTAATCCTCCAAAAAAATTGAAAAAACTGGACACACGTTTCAAACTAATATTTCTTCAGTTGCAACAGTTCTGTTTAAGATTAACTCAAGCTTGACCGAATATTGGTAGCTTAAAATTACTATGCAATTTTCTACAAAACAGACACATTTTTCCCTATGGTTGCTCGGCCCCTCGTCGTATATCCGGGGGTGGGGGGAGGTGTACAAGTAGTAGTTGTACCGGGTGCTCCATATATATCGTACGGCCAGGTGGTCTCGTGTCCTTTCTTGCACAATGCACGCACCATAACAATGCATGGTCTTCCATATATACATACACGAGGATGCCACACATACCCCCCCGCTATACCCCTCGCCAATAGTGAACAATAGTCCTGTGTTGCGTACGGTAAGGTAAGATGTCGTTGCGGAGATAAACTTACGAGGTTAGATTACAGATATGTCCACCCCATATGTTTTATAGGACTTAATTTACTCCAGACCTATGGAGACTCCGGTAGAACAATAGACATTTGTTTTCAAAGATTTCTTGAGGAAAACCAAGCCGATCAAGTTGTTGAGATAATTAGTATTAGATATACTAAAATAACTGTACATATATAAAACAATGTTGTTTATTACTTAAATCTTTAAAAATACCTGCTATCCGTAAACTCCATCTAAGATAAAATATCTGCTCCACTAATCAAACAGTTAATAAATAATAGTTTAATAATATTTTCATACGGATGTATACAAGTTATATTATGAAGTAAAGTACTGTCCATGAAGATTAATATAGTGATGACAATATCATGACGAATTAATAACAATAAAACTAATCTACACAGACTGGAGAGAAGTCGTTACAGTACGTACAGTACATCCGTTCTTTGATTGAGCAATACATGCACTCGCAATGAGCAAGAAAGAGTACAACATACAACAAACAGAGACACGAACGAAGACGAGTTGTATATAAAAAGTACAGACAAAGACTGTCATATTCATACACAGTACACATATGTTGTTCATTATACAACATACGTTATAATTTCATCAATTCCACGTACATACATTTGTTGCGAAACTCATTTCAAGATACAACTTGTAATCTTTGAAATTATTTAATATTACTTATTAGTAATATATGTTTTTTTACTAAGAAGTTTATCATGATTATACAATATTCTAAAATATAACTCAGAGTGTGCCTCGACAATTAATTATTAATTACGAGAGTTCAATCAATTAAAAACAAGTTCATCAACCTTGTATCGTGTCATCCGATCTGAACAATTAGTGGTATATTATTTCTAACATCGGTATCTATATGAGAGATACTGACATTCGATACGAACACACATCTTTCTCTGTTTAGTATCATGACCAATTAGGAATATTATATATGCGTAAAACATTACGAAATCTTAACAAGGATTCATCTTGTCATAAATAACATTAGACGCAGCACGGTACGCATAAAATTATACATATCTCTTTCCCTGCCATAGCTAACACAACAAATATTCACAACGTATTCCTATTAATTGTATCCTAATTAAATGGAATATATTTTCTAAAAATAATTGAGAAAAATCTATACTACTACTCCTAGTTAAGAAAAGTGGATATTTTTAATTGAAAGATAATTTCTTCTCTCGTGTTATATGATAATAAAATTTTGATTGCCGCTGTAGCGTATTTGACATATAAAGATAATACATACTTCAGTGTGTTTAGTACAGCCGTTAACTAATTAAATGCGTAAGTGTTAATGAAATTATATTCATTACTGGTCAATTTATATACACAGTGTATGGATGACTTTGATTATTTTAATTAATGATGTAGCTACAAATTGTAATTAATAGATCATTGACTTTGGTTACTTGAACTTGCTGAGTCTAGTATTATTCTCTTAGTATCAACAATATTCGTTCACTTTTAAATTCAAATATATCCATTGATATTACGAGCATTCAAATCACTAGGCGATTTGTTTGCAAACGTACTTTTCTCCGCAACTTTGTCGTAGTTAGTCAGGCGTAAAATGTTGCAAATTTGCTTTTGCGTAAGATTACCATCGTATCGTTGAACAGAGCAGTAATAACTTTGTCCCGTAGACATGTTACCAACATAACAACGAGAAACAAATAACTAACAAACTCTGAAACCAGTTAGTATTGTTAGTATGTTGGTCAGGCTGGGGTCCACTGTACACTACAGGGTGTCCAATAAACCGCGTCCACTCCCAGCTCTATGTGAAATTGAAGATCGGTGAACGTTGATTAGATAAGATCGAAGAGGGCTCTCTGTTTCACCACGGGATACCCGTTCAACTGTTGTTCTTGTATGGAAGAATTGAATGTTTAATTTAATAAGATATTGCACTAACGTTCAATAAAGTTTTTTTGTTATTGATTCTGAGAGAATAAGATTTGTAATTTATATTATAATTCAAAGGCTGTTAGATCTTATTTATTTGATGTACTGCATAAGATTAATTGGAATTTAGAATCCTTGACAATGTGTTTGAAACTATACAGTATATGTTAAATAAATAACATGTTCACTAGTATTGTTAAACTATCTGTTACATTTCTATTCATATGTATCGGAGAGATGTCAATAGCAAAAGACGACAGTATAGTAATGTTTGAATCATAAGTGAGAACCGTTATTTTATTCATCAACCGTCACGTATGTTTCCATGAATGATCCACCAGGTGCGTGCCAGTGCATAAGACACCGGAGTGTCTGAGTTCTTTACGAAACACCTCCCGTCTTTGTTCCAGCACGAATACGACGGATGATACAATACAACAATCAGATTGACAGTTAAAAAACACAAGTGTCGATTATGTACAACTGTTGAATTGTTCATCTGTACATAATAACGATGAGAATATGATGTACTTGAATCGCAAATATTGTTAAGAAGGTATTCATATTAGAGTGCAATTAAATACGAGGAAATAATTAGTGTAATTTTTATCAAGTACCGTACGATTTTCTTCATTCTGAGAAGACAATATAATAACAACGATAATGTATGATTAAAATAATGAATAGTTATTATTTTTAAAATAATATTTGAAGATAAAATCTGATCACAACAGCAGCAGCACAATATATGAAGCCTTTGCGACATAAAGGTAAATTAAAAAGGGATTTGAAGTTAAAACTGGATAGTAGTTGGTTATCATATCAAATAGACAACATACTTATTATGCAGGTATACCAACAGTTAAAAGAAATTTTATTAAGAATTCAGCTCCCTGGTAACGAACGTTCATGTCAGCCCCCGCTTATTAACCCCTGTTTTACAATGGGCATAACACTATTATCTTTCCAGAAATCACAGGGTACCCTGCTTAAAAATTCGTAAAGGCGTAACTACCAACTACGCCTTGCAAGCAAAAAAAAAATTAAAAACCCTAGTAATTACACACTGTATACAGATCCATTTCTGTGTAACCTTTAATAAGGCCTTGGTAGGGAATCCAAAATCGCAAGGATTTGGAGCACAAAATAAGAATGAAGGGAATTAAAAATAAAATGGCCACGATTGTAGAGTAAAACGCAGGAGTAACAGTGACGGAATGGACAGACAAGGAAATGATAGCAATTAGCTTCTTCAGAAGTAACACGATCTAGGAAATGCCACAGCAGGGCAGTAAATATAGTTGTTTTTGGCCAAAAACTTGCAGTTTTGCTCATCAAGCCTCGGGCACCGTAAGTAGCAGCTGCCAAATGAGAATAGCGGTATCACATGTTGGCAAATTACATATTTGTTTCAACTGTATTTCGCAATATCGCTTCGTGGATAAAAATAATCGCAATACCACACACACAACAGGCATATTTCCCTGTAGTAGTTTTAAATTAAAAATATATTTAAAAAAACAATTACGTTCATATAATGAAAAAAGATATATCAATCAATGTGCACTTCGTATAAAAGAAACAATAATTATTTCATATAAATTCTATCAGGAAATCTCAGGGATAAAAGTAATTAAATTTTAATACTTATTGCAGTTTGATTGTCATGTAGCAATATTTTATTGTTGTACTTCAATGTAATTTTAAATAGAGAAACGAGGAACTACAATTATTACTAGATATTTATTTTATATTTTCATGAATGAACATTAAACTTTAGAAAAAAATATTCTATTTTAATTACTGATATGATACCACATATTACCAGTGCGGTTACCACATTCCTCGGTATCACTAAACCAGATCACTAGTAGTAACCACGCGATCCACTACCACACAAAAAATCTTTATCTGTAACATTGACGGTTAAAACGTTATCTTGGCATTCGTAGATACGCTAACCAACAATCGAACGTCTTATTAAGATAATCACTAAATAATGACACTGCCTGTGGTTAACTAGGGACATTTACAGAGATACAGGTCTCTGCTACCACTGTTTTAAGGGATGCTAGATGTCTGATAGCTGATCATCTGTTTGATAAAATATTACACTGACGTTAATGACACACGTGTAGGTAATTTATTTCGAGTAAATAAGAAAATTAGTAATAAGTAGATGACTGTCAAAAAAGAAGTACTTTCAATAATAAATCCATTTCAACCGTTAATATATACTTTGCTGGAAAGATATAAGTTGAATGTATTTTATTTGGAATTACTATATGTTTTAGCAGCCGGATCCGATATACATACATATTTCGGATTATTCACAATCAAGAAGCAAGTCATTGTAAACTAGACCAACATTCCTACATGCACCAAAAAGAATTCTATTTTATATTGATTTCTCACTGGCATCTACTTGATCACTTAATTAAACTAGTGTCTCGTGTGTCTTGACTTCGGAGTGGCCCTACCATTCAATTGCATTTTAAAAGAGAAAATTGTTTGAAAATTCTGTCATTAGTTACAAGAAGCATCTGATGAATTTCATTTTGAACTACTTTCTGACGAAAGGAATAAAATTGAATAGATATTTCAGTAATGACTTTTGAAAAATTCTAAATTCTTCTTTCTAAATATAGATGAATAGTATTTGTATTATTTTACTCTTTTATTATGAACATATACGAGTAGGTAATCATTATACGATAATTATCAACCCTTTTAGGTTTTCATTCATATCTTTTAATGCATATTCACCGTTCAAGTGCAATAAAATATTCAGAAATTAATGTGAATTATATCATATTCAATATATGTTTGGTCGGCTGCGTGTAGCGTTTTGTTGCCGTTCACAATGGAGTCTTTTGTGATGATAGGATGTCGTGGAGGATCCTTAGTTTCGTAGAAATGATTATTACAGAGTATGTTGACTCGAGCACGGAGCCATTAGATCTTTTTTTTTGCGCGCTTCGGAACATTAGAGTACTCAAGTCACCGCGCTCGGTTGACGAGAAATCTCTAAACTTTTTGTCGTCCACTTGTCGTTGAAGATTCCGTTTCTCTTTCGTCCAAAGATTTGACGAAACACAGTTGAGAAATGCACCGTCATTGCAGGTTTATCTAATGGATCCCATACACATCTTTGTGTCTCTAAATGAACTGTCCATTTGTGATACAGAAGTACTCAATAATGTTGTGAGTGGTTCATTTTATAGACGGAATTATAATCATTGTATATTTGTAGGTAATTTGTAGACGTTATCTTCGATAGGACAATATATTCTTTATAGAAAACGTAGGTCGTAGATTATTTAAAATGTACCCCCCTGCACAATGTTCCTTTGTATGGTAATTTAGAAAATTCGTGTAGCGTCCTTCACATGACCAGAAGGCTCCCGATTTTAGAAAGAACGTTGCCTTTCGATAAATCTTTGGACTGGCTACAGACATCGCGTGTTTCTGAATCACTCCCCCGAAAATTATAAAGTTATGTCGGAAGAATTTTGAGAAATCTTCTTAAATGCCTATGATGTTCAGTTCCAGGAAATCTACGTGAGAACTATTGATATTTCTTCCAAAGACAATCTCTCAAAATTGACAATCCTGTTCCCTGTTAAACTTCAACATAATTTTGAACTAATCAAATACAAGATTTCTAAGTAATAATACAGAGTATTCCGTATTATATTGTTCGCAGTATAAATGCTAATATCGTCAGTGCAACTGGACATTGCTGCCGGTGAAGAAAAACTAGGAACGCCACAGAAGACAACTGTACTATGTCGATTTCTACATCTACACACGCTAGGCTACAAGACAAACTCATACACACACACATACAGCCGTAGACAGTGTTCGAACATTCCTCCTGGTCACTCTGAGTGAATGGCAACGTTGCACCCGTGTCCAAGAGCAACACAGTCTTCAACCTCAACCTGTTTCATGTGGCAACGGTGTGAATCCGTGGTCAGTGGCTGTATGCCGCTGTGTATGTGTGTGTGTGTTTGCTATGATTACCTGGGCTCGCTGGGACGGTGGGGCTCGGGTGCGGCCCCCCAAGTGGGGGGCGGGGGCTACGGTACCCAAGTTCCCACGTTTCAAAGTAACAGGCCAGTCGCGCGCACACTACTACTACATAAACGTTGTGTATACATATAAATGCAACACACACACACGTCTGACTCAAGTTGACTTCGCTCAACTCAAGAACATGATTATTTAACTTAATTCCTTTTACTCTTTCACGCACATATTTGGTTTTCCTTTTTCGATAAGCGATTTCGCGCCGTTCATTCATAATCATATTTCTATATAAGTACACATACAGAGTGAGGAGTTTTTTTTATGTAATATTGTTCAATAATTTATATTTTGATTCCAGGCAGTATAACAAAGTTTAACTTACTCTCAGTAAATTTTGCTCTGTATTAGTTCGATTGGAAATATTTAATTGCCAGTGTAATTTCGTACATTTCCCGTACAATTTTAATACATCTGACATCGCACTATAGTCTAGAAGAAGCACATAGTCACGATATGTATGTTCTAGCATATGCACTCATATAACATGATGATATACTCTGGAGGTGTACACGTTGTTAGTATGAAGTTATTGACGCGCTTCATAAGAACAACAACACTCACACAAGACGTGGCCGTTATGTTCCGTTTTATTTTGGTTTTAATTCATCGTCGTATATTAACAGAACCGTACTGATAAAAGTATCGAGAGTAATTCTGAATTTATTAAGAAATATAGTTAAATTATAAAATGTGTTCATCATAGAACAACGTGATTTTAATAACGCAATATTGAACAGAATTAGTTTTATTCGAAGAACTATTGTCAGATATCTGTATTATAGGATATACTGCAGATGGTTACTGAATCCGCACCTGGATATCGTCTACTTGAGCCACTGATTATATTGTTTGCAAGCTGGCTGCGCAGTTCCCATAATTTGTATTCCAGTTCCGGTCCGGATCTATGCCTTACGTACACATCTAATTATTAAATAAATTAATTAGTTCAAACTCTAAAACGAAACTACGGTTTCTTCCGTGCAAACCTACGTATATAGCTGTGTGTGTCTGTAATAATATTACTACCGATTTGCTTTAATTAATTTGTCAGTTGTTCTCTTATAAATATTCATGTTCACGTTTTGTCGTTTGTGAAGATAGTCTCACTGTGGATCAAGCGTATAAATAATGGCAGATATAATTATACGTTAGTCTTGAGTTGATTAGAAAGAAAGTTGCACATATGTGTGTGCTTTATTTGGTTCGAAGTTTAATTAATATCCTTGCCGATGTGATAATTAAATTTGTATATTTATGTGTGAACAGAATGCACAGGGTGTGGAAAATAAATGTTAATGATAACATAAATATATATAACGAAATATAAAAATTAGTTAAACTAAATATCGCTCTCTCTTCTGCGACTATGCAAGTTCTATGATAATTTTGATTATTTCCTATATATTGCCGCTGACTTCTACAATATAACATCATAATAAATTTATGTAAACAAGCAGAAACTAATACAATCTAATATGTACAGTGACTCTGAACATTGCAAGGATAAATTAGACATATTTCGTTTACAATCTAGATATTTACATTTACAGTTTTTTCAACATCCGCTTATTATAATGAGTGCATTCATATTAACAAATGGAATTAGAGAGAAACTTATTTGCCAGCCAATAAGACGAGTGTACACTATAGGCGAGTGTTGCTTGAGGTCCGCCCGCTGTGAAAGACTTGCTGGAGAAGGCGTGTCACACGGCACTTGCCATGCAGCACGTCCGATAATAATAGATAAATCCCAGTCTACAATACACCCACACACGTACATGCACATACATATACATACACACCGACAGATAGAAATAAACATTATAGTATCCATACACACACACAGATACATACAGAAATAAACATTTGCAGTACCGTGGCACACCCTGATATCCATAGCTCTCTCTTCTACGACAAGACAACACTCTCCCGGTACCGACAAAAAATATTGAAACTGTTAATGTAACGAAAAGGCACAGAGCTATATGGAAATATGATTGTATAATCATGTTAGAACAAGATATTTGATACAATTCTACTGGAAGACATCATTTCAGTTAAATAAATATCATAGAACATTTATTTCCGCGTTGCAAAAAACTGTCAGCGCGCTATTAAGTCAATTAATCAAAACACCTACACACCAAATCACAATCGTGAAGAAAGATAAGGATATCTATAGCAAGAGTTGAAGAAAGATGGTCATACCTAGAGTGTGACGAAGCAGACAAGGACAAGGATATTATTTATAGGTGTGATAGTGCATGACACTAATAACAAATGAACATGCATAAATCTTCTTTTTAGCTGTCACTCGCGCCAGTATCAACGACCTGAATCTGAACTTTTTGTGAATAAAGAAAGTATGATTTTTGCACAAGAAAGAAAATGCACTATAATTATACTTCATACATTATTTAATTTAAAAAAAACATAAATCAATTAATAAAGATAATTAAAATTACTATGGTTAAAAATTAAATTAATTATCAGCGATATGAATAGGTTTCTGTGATGGAGTATACTTAGAAAAGAGAGAGATTTAACGCAACTTTCTTTTCGCCAACTGATGTTAGAAAGATACAGTTAGGAGTAAAATAAATTACTCGATCGATATATCACGCATTGGATTTTCGCAGAATCAGATCAACTACAGGCATTTGAATGGCGAAAGCTGTTTCCATATATAAGTTCTAAGATCTGCGGCTGTACAAGTTGTGCTGATCAAAAATTATAACATTTACTAACCCTCTAATATTTTTTTAGTAAAAAAGACATATTATATGAAGCTATCAACTTAACCATATGGCCAAAAAAAATTCTAATACTTCCCTACCTATCATACATATAACATTATTCTTTATATGTATGTATGTGTGAGGTACAATGATTTTATATCAATGACATATGCGTATATAATCAATTATTACTTTACCATACGTGTGTACTTCTGTGTTATTTATGTGTATGTATTACCCGAGTGTGTGAGAAACTGCGCGCGCGCCCTTTTTACCCTTTGGTTCCCAACAATCTCTCGAGAGTGAAAGCACTCGTGTCACAGTAACAAAAGTGTAACACACACTATGTATTATAATACTATATGCACTTTCAGCCAGATGTTCAACATCACACAACTGCAATAATAAACAGAAATAAAATATTCATCACATCTTCTTGAAAATAGATAGATATAAATTATATCAATGCCAATACTTGCAATAAAAACAAGAATGATGAGAACATAAATTCACTGTTCATTTTTACTTACGGAGCTACGACATCGAATGATACTTAAATCTACGTTTATTTTTTGAATAAAATAGAATAAAAACTATCCTCTTTGTTAATCCGATATAATATTCCAACATTCACTACTGTATCGAAAGCCTCCGCGATTTTCACAAGCCAGCTCTGGATCACAATACATGGAAGATTAACAATTGATTACGGAACTATTGAATTAATTGGCCCATTGATCAAACACTCCCTTCACTCTGGACGATATATGCCGGCCGAATATCAACCATATACACAAGTGTAACACGGGCTGTGTGTTCATGGAGTATGACACTCGTGGAATCAGTAACAGATGTCGATCTCTACTGCTATTGTCCCGATGATTTGATAGTTTACTAGGGTTAGTTTTTAACAGTGAATAGAGATTTTGTAATTTATTTTTTTCTCTGGTTTTGTTGGCACATATGTTGCGGGATCGCAGCACTATTGAAACAGAATTAGGAGTAGTGTGATAAAAAATCTAGAACCATTATAAATTGCAATAGGTGTAGTTGGAATAGTATAGTCCTGCTTTTTTTCTGTGCAGATAGTTTGCTAATGAAATATGCATAAACATTTACTTGTAATCGTATATAAGTAACGCACAATTAACAAGTTATAATTGCTGTTTTACACACGCTCTTATATATGTATGATTTTATCAAATCATGATTTCTACATCAACTTTGTTTTACCTTTCACTAATGCCCCCTCTGTGACCCTACCATACCGCTGTCTATGACATATGTAATTCTATATACATATTCAAATATATGTATGTTGTAAAGAATAATTTACTTGTGCAACACTTACTTGCAATATGAGGATTCCGTTCTCGGAGACGATACGCAAAATCCGCCATTTTTACACGGATTTGGTGAACACGAAATGAATCCTGAAACAAAGAAAATACAAATTTTAGAATTGCAATCATTTTACAGTAAATTGTAAAAACAGCATAGCTATATTATTTCACTATTTTCAAATTGATTAAAACAGGCTTTCATCATTAAGATCAATTATCTTCTAATTTCACAGGCTACTCCAATTAGACAGCCATTCTATTTCGAGAGAAAATTTTCAATTTTCAATACATCGAATTAATTACAATCTAAGCACAAATATATTATTAACGAATTATGGCAGTGTGAACTGGGCTTGGCGGGGGGATATTAAGAACAATTATCTTCTGTAAGGTTCTGTGGACCCGTTGTGGAGGTTGTTGAAGTAACTTTTAGACTGCGTGATGGACATTTGCGTTCCACTGCTTAGCTTAATGTGATCCCGAGATAAGATACAATATGCTCTTAACTATCAGGAGAAGTCTATCGAAAACTACTCATTAAACATGCTTACTTGCTAATGGACCAACCGCCGGATTTGCTCTTCGCTCTTTCTTAGAATTCCAACGTGTTTTATGACGTAAGATAATATCAATGGATTATAATGCGGGCAAAAAGTGAAATTAAATCACGATTTTTGCATGATACATATTGGGATATTTGGTTTAGTCAGTTTATAATTTATTTCTTCCTATTTTTTGTATTATAGTGTTTAAATAAAGTGATTTTATTTCGCTGATAGTTTAGTTTAAAACTTGTGTTAGAACAATTTTAAAGGAATTAGGATTATTTGATTTGATATACAACTTGCACGACAGCGAAGCGTGCATTATAAACTAAATATACAATTTGAGACTGTACTGCTGGTGTACAGACATCAAATCAACAATCATGTATTCGGTGTATCCCGGATGAACCAATTAAGCAAATGTGTAAAGTGGGCATGGACTATAATAATAGACACAACACATCATTGCTATGTCTGTACATACATACATGCATACGCACATGAGTAATGACATGTATGCATGTGTGCGCATGCGTGTTGAACGTACGTTATGAGGAATATTTTAAACATTACGCAATAACAAAATTATATTATTTCATTTTAGAATTGAAATATATTACTGTAATTTATAAGTGTCTTGTACTTACACAGTACATGTATATATTATAAGATATGTACATATGATATCACATATGATAAGTAATTGATAAATTACAAATTCAATTGCTATAT
>JAGJTL010000054.1:1366611-1378653 GCA_022063505.1 Calosoma granatense
ATATATAACCGTGCAACTAGTGAAACTTGAGCTTAATTTAACCGGCCAGTTGTAAAGTAAGAAATTTAATATTTACCTCCAAGTTACTTAACTCTCTCATAAACAAAATGACAAGTTTCTGTATTAGTTAGCAACTGTAAAATATATTCTACATTATTTAAATTATGATAATTAAAATTTCGTGTTTTTTAAATTATGTATTGGGTGGGGACATATTATTAACGGTGACATTTTGTCAAGGTGATACTTTTATGGAAATATGTCGAATTAAGGTCTTGTCAGCTGTGTATCATAAACATTTGATATTTGATTCGTAATCTGAGAATATGATAAAGGAAAAAATATGATAGAAGTTCAACTATAGTGTGTAACAATAATTATGACTAATAATACTGCACTGAATACGGGCATTTATGAAATTTCAGCCAGGGAAGTTGAAATACGTCATTGTATTTATTTACATGAATTTCTCCAAGATAATATTGTTAGAAAATTCTAAATTACCCACTACTAAGATACTATCTTGCTTAATATTTGTTGAAATATGCAATATGTTACTTGTGATTGCAAACAAAAAACCAGGTCATAATTAAATTAATTCCGTTAATTATTTTGTACATGGTTCATTATTTTAAGTTAATGTGTGATTTTTTCTCTAGAGAAATGTAAATAAACTATACTGTATATATGTATGTATGTTACATGTACATACATACATATATACAGTTGTGTTTATTGCGGGTAAAAGTTGTGAGAACTATATATTTTAGTATTGTTTGACAATTCTAGTTAAACATGAGAATATCTTTCATTAATTTGTGTTTGCTTACATGTGTGTGTGTGTGTGTGTGCGCGCATTTGTGTATTAGTAACAATACTTATATATGTACAATGCTATATACTTATATTTATATGTAGTTTTATTTATTTATGTGTAATACACAAATAACTGTATTAGTTAAGAAGGAAAAAATAGATTATATATAAAAATTTATAAAATTAAACATTTTTTCTTCCATTTTCAAAGTGTTGTGTTATATCAGAAATATTTCTACTAAGCCTTGTGTTGTGTCTGTACTTTTTTTTATAATTTCAAGTACATAATTAAAACTATAAGTACATCTAATGTTTATGAGAACATTTTAGAGTATTCGTCTTTGGAAAAGGCAATTTACTTCTTACGACGTATGAAGTGTAAATTAAAAATCTCAATTAAACAGCGAGCGGATAGAGTTAAATTGATTTTAATTTGTGTGTGCTAGTTACAGAATGTTAAGAGTATATGTATGTGTTGTTACTAGAAAGACATATACAGCAAGATAGAAAGAGCAAACATTATATAGATTAATGTAATTTACTTTACAGTAAAACGCCTCAAGTGTCTTTACCTACATCTCTCCGTAAAATATATATAGTGAGTATGTATTAGTTCGATACATAGTGTTCTATGTATTTGCATGTACTAGTATGGTACAATGTTATATATGTGTGTGTGTGTGTGTGTACGAGTACCTACGGATGTATAAGTGTCACATGGAGTGTTTAATATATATTTTGTGTGTAAGTATTAGTGCACATTGTATACTATAACGTTAGTCTATGCATGTGTACATGTGTGTGTTCGTATATCTGAATAACTGGACTGTACAAACTTCAGGCCGTCGTTCTCAAGGAGAAAGCCTGAGAAACATTTCGCATCTTGCCTTGCGGATACACGCCTTCCGCCTGATACACATACACACATATGTACGCACATCTACACACATATACACATATGTGTACACGAGGTACATGTAATACAATTGCACATAGTAGATGTGTATGTGTGAATATAGCGGTGCAAAACACACATATATGCAATGATTCTTCATAACGGTATATTGCAACGACTTTGATTACTATTTTATGACAATATGTGTACAATACAATATTGTATGCGTTTAACTTGACATTGTGAGTATAATTTCAAATAACAGTGGATTATCTAAAATGTAACTGTACCAGTTGAACATTTCTTTGAAAATATTTGCCAGCAGATTAGAATAAGGTCTTCTAGGTATTTTTATTTAGTAACGGTACATATATTTATGGCCAGGCTATAGTAAATGTGATTATTAGAGTTGTATGCAGATTATATTATTGGAAAATATATGGACTTTGAAAGATCCTTAATAAATCAGTACCTTTAAAGATTAAATTGTTTTGCACAAATTTTTGAAGAAACGAAGACTATATTTTACTTAATTCATGAGTATCATCACTATATGTAAATTAATTTCAAAATCATTAATATTTTGTATATATGGATGTAAAATAGAATTTACTAACGATAATATTCCAGATATTGCCTGTAAATATTACTACTGTCAATAAACTTCTGAATCTTTAGATATAAATCATCGAATCTAATTCCTAAGTAGAGTAAACGTTTATAAAAATCTAATGAAAGTACAGATATTGTACGAATGAGATAGATATAGTTGTGTCTGTCTGATTATAAGTAAAGTTCGTTATATCCCTGCAAGGCTGTATGAGTACTACGTATATATGAGTATAGTCCTTACATCTAGTACGACAACTGGTTTGACAGGACGGAACGTGTGTCCTTATAAGGTTCTGGTTAAAAGCTCCATACCGCCACTAACTCAGCTGGTCCCAGAGCCCGGTACTCGGGCAGAATTTTAAGAAGCGATGTCGCAAGATGCGACAAAGGATACGATAATTAATCTACTGTCACAATGGTGCATAAAAGGTATATACCTATACATATATACATACATATACACAGATACAGAGATACCAGTAGCGACTGAATACAGCATTGACAGTAGCTGTATCTATATATACTGTACTAGGTACTAATGAGCTATCTGTACATAAAACTATGTACAAGCAACTATGTATACAGCAATTCAAAGTGCCGATTCATATCAAACAAATTATATAAATCGAAATACATAGCTAAATCTTATTTATAATTCAGTGAAATTATAAATAATAATTATAAAAGTATACTAATAAAAAATAAGAAAGTAAAAATCGAGCAAGAATTTTCAAATTTACTGAAAGTACATTATATGAATAATTTATCGATCAGCTTTAATGACTAGTAATTCAGCAGATGTTAAAACAAATATTAGCTACACGATAAAGTTTTGCAAAATACGAAGTGGTTTAATATCTGTACATAAATATGTATAAAACTGGTTATACGAGTAAAAACCATCAACATTTTGCATAATAATTTGCAGATTAAACATACAAAATTATGACTATACTAGTTTCGGAAAAAGAAACACATCAATTCAAAAATGTAAATATAGTAGCGCTGTCGTGTTATCTTATTTTACAAATTTCTAATTATCAGATCTGGTAAGAAATATGGCGACAAAATATGATTAATATTAATCTATTTCCTTTAGTAAATCCAAATAAATAGTAAACAAGTTGCTAATATTATTTCGCTATGTTCTGAACATAATTACAAATGTACACAATTACAGACAAATAGAGCAGTATTCTATCATACTTTCTCTTCATGATTTTACAGCTAAACATAAATCACTAATAACATAAATACACTCAATACATCGAGTCAATAAATATGAGTTATTATTTGTTTAAGATAATACCGCCAAAAATAGAAGCGTTGCATTGCGACGCAAAATACTGCGGCGTGAGTTGATGTTTTCAGGACGTGCAGTACACGTTCCAAATTATACCTACGAGGGCCCTAAGTTGTATCCCTCGCAGGCAGGCATACCTTTTGTTAAAACTACCTACCCAACTACGGGCCCTACAGCCCTTGTCTATGAAATCACCGAAGCACAACGCACTAACCACGCGTTGCAACGTACGAACGAACAGAAAAAAACGTAATAAAAACTTTAAACAACAATTATTACTAAACGAAACCTCCCCCCTAGTAATTTTCTGAACAAGTTTAAACTTGCAAAAGTCTAGATATTAACAAAAATACATACGATACGTACATATTTGTATTTATAATCATAAGCAAATATTTTCTACCGGCGACTACTGATAATTATTTTTTTAAAATTATAGATTTCTACAATTCTTGCGTTTGCATGATTTACAGTATATAGGATGTTTGTAAAAGTCATATAGGAAAAAGACAAATTTTGTATTTACATGATAAACAAAATGTTTCATGTTCTTTGAATATGGTTTATCTTGTTTACACGGATATGCACTAAAATGCAGATATATCAATGTATATTTAGCTACGTTTGATAAATTTATTACATGTTGCAATAGATATAATGCTAATCTGGAAAGGATTTTTTGTAACAAAATAAGTGCTAAAATAATTCCATTACAAATAACCTTTGTACCATTATCGGAAGACGAATGTAAACAACATCAGACATATTCAACAAAACAAGTAATTGCATATAGTATTATTTATTAAACAATGTGTCTGAAATATTGCAATAGTTTTGAATGAATTTGTCAGTTTTGGAAGAGTGTTTCGGGCGGACGCGATACCCGACTCACATGCATACACACACACACGCACATACATAACCCTAACGGACGTTTATTTCAAGATGAAGCCACTTGTTGTCGGTCGGTTTGTTTGTAAGGAAGAAATGTATATATATGTACACATACCTGTTGCTCTCTGTGTAACACAGAGCAGCAGGAATATTGTTGCTAAATTAATCCAATAATAATCCGTTGTTGGTTTAGTAATCCACATTGTAGTCTCGATTTCCTCATGGGACACACATAACAAAATACAAAAAATTCACTAAAGAACCACCAACAACTATATGTATGGATGCACACCACTAAGTTGTACACAGTATTGCCATAACTAGTCACAGAACAAGCATGTTTCTCTCTCGGTCTCACGCGATAGTGTAAATAATCACATTTGACAAATACCGCGACGGATGTAACGGACACTATACAACATACACACACGACCACGGTTCTCGTACATCTGACTCGTGTGCTTTGTTCGAAACGCTCCAAAATGGCGGCCACGCTACCTTGTATCTCTCCGCCAAAGAGCTGCACATTTACACCAAGTGTTTAACTATTCACATTCGCTGCAAGGGATGAACGCGTGTGAAATCCGCACTATTCATTAGAAATCTTCACGATTTCAGATGGTTTTCGATTGGGAGAGAACGGTATTGGGAATTGGTAGCCGTGAGAAATATGCGGACCTATTTGTCGGTTGGACGTCAAGGAATGCGAGCGAAGGCGGAGGAACTGGCCAATGAGAAAGCTCGTGCGATGCTTGTTAAATAGCATGGTTTTTCATACAGAACATTAAATTTATTTGTAATATCTCAACCCCGTGACATCCACAACTCTGGTCTTCGTAAAACATTGTAGCACAATGCAGACAAGTGAACAACTTTATTTTATATAGTTTATCTAACCATTAGTCTTCATTGGTAGATTCTTAGCAATATTCGAACTAGATTCGTACCCGATATATGAGATTTTAATTGATAACATGTATTATAACATAGAGATACGTTCATCCTTGCTTCATGCTTTACAGTTTGCGAATATTGTTATGATTCATCTATTTCTCTATAAATGAAATCTTTACTTCCCTTGGTAACGCAACAACCACCGTTATTTCAGCGGTATCTATCACCGTATTGTTTGATCAATAATCAAGCGAAAACACACCTAAATTGTATCGTTTTTCTTTACGGATTAAATAAAATCCCAACAGTTAACCATGAGTGCTAAACCAATTACTTCTCCGCGTACTTTGGAGGAAATAAATAAACAAATCATTGAAATAAAGAAAAAAATCCAACTATCAGGTAACACCTAGGAGACACATACACAGTGTTTTTTTTACGTCACTCACCGTGAAACTATCTCACGGTTCACGTATAAACAAATTTAGAGCACGCTAATATTAACAGGAAATTCGAGACGATAAAAAACGACAAAGTTACTCTTTCGAGTTTTAGCGACGAAAGACGAAGTCATGTTACGTTATCTTATATGGTTGTGGAGTTGCCGAAACAGATTTATATATGCTTGAAATGTTGCTACATAAATTTAACTTAAATCTTTGCAATGATTGAACTGTTCGTGTGTTAACAACTAGATAATAACGACATGAATATATGTTATTTAAATATTAGCAAGGCAGAATTACATTACTAATATTATTACATTACATTAATATTATTCTCCCCTTATATATATTTTCAATATATGTTGTTCTAGCAAATAATTTAAAATATTTGAAGATAAGGTAATATATGTACAGAATATATGGACTTAAAAATTCTCTAAAATTCTAATAGTACTCGTAAAATACTACCATAGTACTTGTTTCATACGGTACCGGTACAATATACCAAGTAGATATTATATCACAAAGAGAAAGTAGTATGTTATCTAAAACATTCAAGCAGTTTCTTTTCAAATAAAAAATCTTTACTCTTATGTGTTAATTTAATTGTTAATTGTAATTAATTTTAACATATTCTTGTAGAGGGACAACGCAAAGCTGCTTTTGAAGAATACGAAACACAACGCAAACACAATGCTGATCAGATCACCAAGTTAAAGAAGGATATCCGAGAATTAACTGTAACTTTACAGGAAAACAAGGACGATAATGCCAAGTACAGAATCCGTAGTTTGAAATTAGAATCCATTGTTGGGCCGTTAAACAACAAGAGTACAGCACAAGTGATACATATACTAGATCTACAGATAATTGATCAACAAAAACAGTTGGATTTAGTCAAACACAAAATTAAAACGGTAAATAATTATAAACAACAATAACAGTTCAGCAAATACAAAATATAGATTTTAAATCAAATTAAGAACCGTCTAGAAGGATAGTAAAACTAAAATCAGTGTATTTAATCAAAGAAAAGCATAAAGTGATATCGGAAAGTTCAACGCGCAGTCAGACAACGAACCCGCTGCTTAATTGTGATTTTATTTCTAGAAAGAAGCGTTGCTAGCGAAACTTGCAAGTGAGTATCAGATTCTATTGGCGGAAAAATCAAAGAATGAACAAGCTATGAAGAAGGATAATCCACTAAAGAAGGTAACAATGTATAACAGATAAACTAACATACGACAGACAAGGTTTTGTAAATGTAATGTTTATTCAGAAAACCAACGCTCTACAAAATCAAATCCATCGTGTGGAAGTACAATGGAGAGAAGCAGAACATGTAAGGAAAAGTTACAGAACCATACGTGCGTCATTGTTGAAGGATCAGGCGAAATTTGAGAGTACATTGAAACAATTGGAAGAACGTCTTGAAGTACAGCAAAGAGATATACAACAATTACAAGTAAATGCATGGTATTTATTTATTGGAATTGTAGAAATCTAACACTAATCTTATTGAAGAAAATCAATGGAGAAGCAATTAAAACACGAGCTGCTGCGCGGGGAAAACTTGAACGTGAAGAACGCACTGCAATGAATTCTGGGAAAATTCGTGAACGACAAAGTCTAGAGTATACGAATATGGTGACCGATAGAAAACTAGAATTGGAACGTCTCGAACGGAAGATCTTTCAGTCTGGCAAAATGGCACCACCGAGACCAGACACAGCGGAAGATACAGAGCAAACAGATGAGATCACTTCGGTGGAAGACCAGGAGGTCGTGCTCAAGGAGGCATTCGATAAACTAAAGGATGTTACAGGTATAATCCACTGGGGAAATATTTAAATATTAAAAGTAATTATTAATGAGTGCGAATTTATATGTCAGGCGCTTCAACTTGTGATGATGTTTTGGGTAAATTCCGTGCACAGCGAGATACAAGAACGAGACTTGATTATTTAAAGAAAACTACTGAATCAGAGAAAAAGCAGCTGGAACTCGAGCAAGAAACATTAAGTACAGAATTAGAACGATACAAGTATGCACAGGAAAGGGACAAGGAAAAGTATGAAATTAATTTAATAATATCTCACAACAATACACACGTAATACATGATTTATTAAATGTATATGTGTATCTTCAGGCATAGTGAAGATATTCTTGAATTAAAGAGGAAAATAGAAGAACAAAGAGAGATTAAACGCAGATGCGAAGAAAGTACAATAGAACAGAGACAACTAGTGGAAACAATATGCAGAATGTTATACCGATTATACGTAGGACTTAAAGAGATTGGAATCAAACCGTCCAAAGAAATTACGGATAAACCAGAGTATAGAGAGAAATTGACAAAAGCACTGTACGAAGAGTTATACAGTATGGTGAAACGTTATGAACAAACACAAGAGAATGAAGAAAGTAAAACGGAAGAAACTAAAACTGAAGAGCTGTATCCGTCAGATGATGAAATAGTTCCGCCTTCATATAATGCCCTTTTGAGACGTACACCACTGCCTGTTCACGGTCATTCAGTTCAAATTGCTGCACCAGCGATGACAGGTACATTGTTTTACTAATATAATCTATAATTTTCCATGTATCAAATTATGGTAATATTATATGTGTGTGCATTATAATATTATTTAGTATATTTTCCAACTTTTAGACTGTTGTTTCTTTGAATTTATGTGTAAACACACTTCAGTTTTCAAGGACATAGTATATCTCAAGTACCTGTGTATGCAGTTTCAGAAGACGAGGGTGAAGTGCCGTCCAGAGGGTTTTTAAAGCGACAGGCCCAGCTTGTAGTGGATGCGAAATCACGACGAAAAGCGTTACGAGTACCAATGAGAAAATAATCCCTTAGCAATAACTGATATTTGTTTTCGATGTGTACTTATTAGCCTTGGATTTTAAGCAAAACTGTACTAAACAGTAACATATCATTTTAGAATTTGTCTTTATGTTTAAATAAAGTTTCAGTCAATTAAAAATGGTTACTGCTTATGTTAGTTACCCTTCATTTTAAATATTACAGTGCCTATGAATAAACAAATAACTACTATTGTTCGTAGTCATTAATTTATTTCCATTTGATTATATGTTACCCGCCATTTTTGACCGGATTTAGCTAGTTCTTAATAATAAAATATTTAACTACAATGCTTACCTATATCTGCTGACACTTCTGATTCATCCAAATCAGATATAACACTGTGATCCGGAGTTAATTAACCAATAGTGTATTATAATTAAGTGAAAATAATGAGGTATGTTATTGTCAGGTTTAGGTTTTATTTGTGTAAATACCCAATTCTCCATATTATTCATAATCCATCCGTGTGATATTCTGAAAAACAAACGAGAAACTTAACATGTAAATAATGTCCTCCATACAATCATAAAAAAAAGACACAAATTTAATGAAATTCGGAATACATTTTTTTTTGTAATACGATCATAAAAAAAATAATTACAATCTTAACAATAATTGTGTTGTTTATTAAACTAATATCGTTATGAACAGCTAATAGTTTAATATTTTTATAATTAAACGATAATTAAAATGGAATTTAACTAATGCACTGAAATGCATCAATATTTAATAAATGATATTTTTTTTTGAAAAATAAAGCGAAACATATCTATATATAAACATACATATAGTGTCGTAATAATAATAAATTATTTTGGAATAATAATAATAAGACAAAAAAAATACAATTAGAAGGCAAAGTACTAACAATTGTTGTTAATGATGTTTTCATTTGCGTTCAGGGATTCTTACAAACAACATTACTGCTAAACATCTCTCTCTCTCTCTCTCTATCTCTCTCGCTATGTTAGAAATTAATTATAAGAAAATAACATCTAAAATTGCATTACGAATTGTGTATTATTCTATTCATAAATAATACATGAAAAAAACCAATTTTCCAGTATCGATTTTTTCCATTGTGAATATTAAAATTATAGTTGTCAGTCTCACATAAGTATTTTCATTATATAAACCTGAATTATTCTGTTCTCCTAAATCATAACCATTGTAAAAACACATCTCTCCCTTACAAGAATCGCATATACTCGCGTGATGTTTAAACAAAATAAGAAACACACACAAACAAACAAAAAGTGTATAAATTAACAAAAAAAAAAAAAAACTAATCCATTTTCTAAGTAAAAAGTAAAATTCTTACTTCTCAGTACGAGCCAAGAACTAATTCAAAATTCAATTATTGTAAAATCAGTAATAAACATATTTCCTCTGTTGTTCTGAAACACACGACATTAATTTACTTTCAACTTAAACCAAAAATATCGCTGCTATTTTTGGTAAACTTTTATTCTATTTTGTATCATATTTGTGTATAAAAGGTGTTTCAATACATTCGAGAATGTGCGCTTACGTTCAATGCAAATTAATGCCAAATTTCAGAGAATCATTAAGATTACAATGAATAGAATTGAAATAAATTCACAACTAGTTTTTATTTCATTACTATTCTTTATAATTTAACGAGTTCATAATCATTGTTAATGCAAATCTGTAAAATGCCATCTGTGAAAATGTCACCCAACTTGAACTTGAAATGGCGGCTAGAGATGATAGTGTGAAGTTGGTTACAAATATACCAATGTGTGTGATGTTAGCTGCCGAACATCGAAATTAACTTGGATTTTGAATATTATCTACACAGTTGATGTGACATTTTTCACAATACTAATTGTTAGACGAACGTTAAAAAATTGAAAAATAGTGAAATAAATTATCACAAATACATTATTTCTTCTTGATCACTGTGCAACCGGTCACACAAACACACACGATCATTATTCTTATTGTATTTACTGATTTCATCAGATTTACCTATATGTCGCCTGTCTCATCATCTCTTTGTGTAGGAATAATTCTCTTAATTATTTAATATAACTTCGAAAAGCGATTTTTCTAAATTTTTGTTTTTTTAGTAATTAAAACGTATAGATAGTTTATTCTTTCTTCAAATTGATTTCAATAATAATTTTCGTTAAAGCATATAAACTACAATTATATTTTCTCTTTTTTAACCACCCTGCTAAATTTATTGGACATCGAGACATTCGTAATGTTAATGAAATTAACTAACTAAAACAAATCTAAATTAAACTAGTATTAAAAAACTCAAGATAAAAAATTAGCTAAAACCAGATTTCCAGGACGAAGTTTAACTTAAAATGATTTAAGTTGAACCACGTTCTAGACACCTGTTATTACTGTTGTACGCATAGATAAAAATGATCAAAGGTAATGTTGTACAGTGGATTTGAATGTCACGATGTCTAGATAGGACCCAATCCGTACCGAGCTCAGCTAAGCCATCTAACACATTGTCTATAAGTTATAACTTCGTTCTCGTGTCATAGTCATTCAACATTTCGTTCTATTTACAAAAAGCATACGAAAGAAAACTAATAAAATACTAAACACAAAGTTAATGAACATTTAAAAATGAAAACCGAAGGTGTTTGGCAGTGAATCATGCTAGTTTTGTTTGGCAGTTTCATAGTACACCACAATCTCTTTACATTTATATAAAAAGGCAAAAACTCGTTAATAGTTCTGTTCATCTCTACTATATAATAATGATAATAATAATAAATGTTGGAATACCATATTAATAATTAATGAATTAACATCAGTATCATCTGTCCATCCATCCATCCATCCATACGTACCTATGTACGTACAAGTATGTTCCGCAATAACTACTACACAATCATGTTTTAATTAATTATTACAGTTATATAGTGCTTGGCCTGAGTTCATGTGGGGTTGTAGCAAAAAATAGAATACTTTATTACCGACAGAACGGACTCGACAACCAATCAGAGCATAGGTAAACGAATTGCAAATTAACTTGTCCGAAATACATACACATACAATTGATGATGACCAAGATGGATAAAATGAATTATGTTTATTGATAAATGAATATCAGACAATGATGAATATGATGGGTGATATTGGAACCGAAAGAGTGGGTACTTACTTTATGAAGCGGTAAATTCTAGATGTGTGAATGGGCGAGTCCGTTCACCGATACTTCCCGTCCGTCCCTGTGTTACATTGTATTGTATTGTATATAATATACACTGTCTCAGTGTCTGTATGGGTTGGTGTATTGTATATATATAT
>JAGJTL010000054.1:1385440-1397029 GCA_022063505.1 Calosoma granatense
ATAAGAGTTAATGCAAGATTTACATAAAGGCTGAGTAGGGTCACTCAATATACACTGTTGTTGATATACAATAGAATAATTTTGTTGCTGTTGCTGTGAATTGTTGTAAGTCTTATAAAATAACATCACAAAACACAATAATTGTTAGGACAAACATTCTATGTATTATATACTTTATATTTACAATTTTTATCATTTTATATATAATATATATGTATGTCTAGGGGAGTAAGATATACAGTTTTGTATCATGTTCGATTTTATATAAACAAATCACTAATATATATAATTATAAATCATTAGAATTAGATGATAGTTCCCTAATTTAGTCATTATCAATATTCGTACATTTGTCATTTTGAGAATACAACTTAAGCGTCACACATCACACAAATCTTTATAACATTACCGGCTGGCACAAAAGATAACATTAGCGAGGATGATATTAATAATGTCATTTATAGTCATCATAATTACAAATCATTTACCTCCAGCACTGATCATTGTTAATCACATGTGCCAGACAGACATCAACAATGGACAAGTTGAAACTGAATTCAAATATTCGGAACTAAAATCAACTAGATCCCACAAACCCGATGACATTTTGATGAATGCTGTTGCATAAATGTTTCTTGCATCTACAAATAACTTCTATTCATGAAACATATTGCGAAATATAGGGGGGAAAATCTACATATTTGCTAACAAATACCTGGAATAAACATTTATGCAACATATGGATGAATCTGTTGTTATTATTGCAAATGGAAATAATACATGATCGCATGATATTTTCGAATGATTATATTATATATGTATTTCTGTTTCTTCACTTCCCACACATGTGTGTATGTACTAAGTAGTATCATGTGTATTAACATATTTTTAATGAATAATATCAATATTGTTTATTATATTCTTTACATATTATTATTATAAAATCTGTAGTAGGCCATATTTTCATTACAATTTACTTGTAACACTTTAAAATCATCTCATCATCAAATGTACATATCATTGTATTGATACAAAACAATAAATTATTACGCACTAGTTGTATATTTTTGTTACATTTTTTTCTCACTTTTTATAATAATGGAAATAAACCAACCCTTCTTATATTTGCTTAGTGTATTTTAACCAATGAAGTTGCAAGAATAATACCTGAGTATATAAAAACTGGATACTGCATCATAACAGTACATTTATTACAATAATAATTACATTTTGACACATTCAAAAACACTGAACAATACTCTACACAACAGGCACGTATTACAAAGTCCGACAAAGTATTGCTCAGTTTTTCAAATAAAAATAAACATACAAAATATATATTATTTAACAAAAAGAAAAACATTACAAACTAAAACATAAAAAAATATAACTCACAGACGTCCACATCAAATGGAACAAACAAAGCACTATTAATTGACAATGAAAGCAATTAATCTTTAATTAGAATATTTGTAACTAAATACATAATATATAAATCATTATTCTATTCACATTAGAGTGAATATTTATGTGTGTGTGTGTGTATGTATGTGTATGATATATATCTAATAATATAATAATAATATGATGCGTTTACACATTTACAAATATTTACATGAAACTGCAAGTGTAGAGACACAAGAATATGCATATGTACATACATATATTTGTTGTAATACACCGTGCAGTTCGTACAAATTAGCAGTGTGTTGCATGTATGTATACATGTACACGTCTGATGATATATATTTATGTTCATAATTATATACTTAACTCTTATACAATTGCTTCTTTTAATTAATTAATTAGTAAGTAGGACACGAATACTACATGTAGCATTATTTTTACATATTTGTTTCAATATACCAACATGCTGTAGTACTCAGCATCCACAATACAAACTAACTAACTATATATGAATGTATGTGTGTCTGTGTCTGCATGTGTTGTTTAAATATATAATATATGGTGGTTTGAACATACATGTGTGTTATTATTATAATATCTGTGTTCTAACTAAAATATAACAAACTGATTATGATTATGTACATATTACTATATATTAGTTATGTAGCCCTGTTTATTTTGTAAATATATATTTTAAATGTTTGTGGCAGTCATATTGCGGAATTCACAAAACGAAAGAAAAACTGTCGATGATTTCTTCTCGTTAAAACATGAACTGAATGCAAGCAAAGTGAATTAACTGTTTGATATTTGTTCGTGATTGTGAAACGAATAGTTCTGTATGGTGTGTATGATAATTATTATTTTAGAATATATATATGTATATATGCAACAATACAATTATGTATGAAAACGGTAACGGACTTACCTAAATAATCATATATATATATAGTTATTTTCACAACACGACTTTTGTAATAGTAGTATGAATATTTTGATTGTCTATCAACTATAATGTAATTATTTATTCTTATACTTTCTCAATAACTATGCCCACCCGGTTACTCGGCGATATCACTTGAAACAAACAAATGATTGACTGAATGAACTTCACACAAAGGAGATACAGACGGACAACATAACAAAAGAAAGAAAATGAAAGACCAATAATAATAACGGAGGATGACAATGATGACTAACACCGCAGAGAGAGAGATATAGTATAGATAAGACAGATAGATAGATAGATAGAGAAACAAGGATATTTCAAGTAATAACAACAAATATGCACAGATAGAGAAATAAAAATCAATGGTCGCCATTATAGCGAGGCGATTCTGTTTTTCTTATAAAGTCATTTTATTTAAAGATCACTATCTCGATGACTTGATTCTCAAAATAATAATGAAAAAATATATATTACAGCCATACAATTCACTTACATCATAATTAAATTAATTAATTATCAATAATAATAATAATAATTCCAACTATATATGTCTAAATAAACATGTACATATTTATTTATCAATTATTGGGAGGTTTGTGTGTTAAAAAAATACGAGCAGGTTTCTACAGATGTATGTGTGTGTATGTGTATGTGTGTGTGTATGTGTGTGTGTCTGTGTGTTTTGTATTTACTTGTTTGCTGCCTTAACTAAATATGTCAAATACAGCCACAATACGTCATCGTGTCCTCCATCTTGTAATGTCGTCATCAATAATGGAGTTAACGGTTGATGTTCATCCGGATATTTTTAAGAGAATTCTCTACGTACGTGTGTGTGTGTATGTATGTGTGTATTGGATCATTTATAATTATGGTAAAAATCATGAATGAAGACGTCCTGTGTATGTGTACGTTAAACAGAAATATTTATAGAATAATAACGGGCGGGTTGGCGTTTTGTTTTCATATATAGTACAGTCATAATTAATAATCATAATAAAAGTTTCATCATACAACCGTTGGCCGCCGCCGCGCAGCACAATAATGTTACGTGCTAATTATACACAACAACCACAAATCATTGTCAATTTGTTTGTTCTAAACGCACGTCGCACGTCCATATGCCGCACACCAGTTCCAAATAAACCACTAACCATTTATATATATAATAATATACATATCAAGAAGAACGATTCTCCTAATAATTTCACAATCTATATAATATGTACAATATGAATTAAGACTGGTCAACACGGCTCAAACATGATTATCATCCATCCATCCATCCATTCAATTTAACATTACTTGTATTATATATATCCAGTTCGAATGCGCGGCGTGTTTCCCTTCAGTCAATCAATGATTGAACAGCAGTAAGTTCACGCTTGCGCACATTGCAACGTTGAGGCAAGCGCACATACATATACACTATATACAGGTATATGCATGTTTGTGTGTAGTCCGATGTGGAAGAGAGTATTCGACGCGCCATCTTTCAGCGTCCAACCGAAACACGCGCGCGCACACACATACTCGCACACTGTGTTATGTACATTATGGCCGCCACTAGCAGTAGTAGTAGTAGTAGGTGTGTGATGGTAATACAGTAGTAGTTGTAGTAGTGGTAGTAGCTACTAGAACAACAAGAGCACCACTGATACGATGACAAGTCCATGCGATGCGCCCGCAGGCATTATAACGAGTCTTCGAAAGCTGCCATCAAATCACTCTGCATGTTCATGTCAATTTGACCCGCCATCTGTAAACAACAAGACAAACATCGGTTGTGTTTTACGGGGCGACACAGAGAGACAGAGAGAAACACGTTACTATGTTACCGCTACAGATACTGGCGCATTATATAGTTGTAGGTATATCGCGCGCAACACCGTGCAACTAGCCACGCACACAGATACTTTCATCATACTACACATCACTTACCGCTTCTCGTCTCCGCCGCTCCTGTTCCCTGAGTCGTTGGCGCTCTCGCTCCGACTTGTCAGTAGAGGTGGGTGCAGCAACCATTGCAGGTGGTGTGGAGAACAAACTGCTGTCCTGCGGGCCGGCAAGCGTCTTCATTTCATCCATGGCGTTGCGATTCGTCTGCGCCGGAATCTGTTGCTCAGCCACCGCTTTCCTAAACCAACACGTGCGAACACAAATCATATATAGTAAATTCCACAAACATATTATTAGTTAGTAAGTAGTACACATCTGTATGAGATAATCTGCTGACAAGACAAGACTCTCTGTAATTTAGTTATTTTGTCTCACCTGGCTTTCTCCAATGCTTCCTCCTCTTCTTTCTCCCTCCGTCTCTCATTCTCTGCCCGGAGACGTTCCTTCTCGGCTTGCTCCTTCTGCTGGCGACGCATCTCCTGCTGTTCCAGCAACGCTTTTTGCCTGTCCGCTTTCTCCTTGGCTTGCTTCTTGAACTGCTGGAAACTGTCGGCCATCTGACGATTACTCACTCCAGATGTGCTAGAATTTTGCGGTGAATTCGCTTGCGCCAAACTCGACCACGAGCTGGCGTTTTTAATGTTCTGCTCTTGTTTGGGTTTGAACGCTGACGCAAAATTGGCAGCCACCAAGTTCTTCTGTTCGGGCGGCGTCATCTTCTTGTCATTGCTATTATTCATACCTGACATGATGGGACTAGGATTGGAGAGTTCCTCCAACGGTTTAGGGTGGATCATCGGTTTCTCCTCCTTTTTCACCGGCGGCAGAGCTTGGCTCATCGTTGGCGGCATCTGTTGCGGCTGGGTAACGGACGGTATTGGATCGAAGATGGATCCCATAGCCATGTTCATTGGCATGCCCATAGACATGCCGTTATTGTTCATCGGCATGTCCAGTTCCGGTTTCATTGCGCCGAAGCCGTTGTTATTGGAATGAAGCAGGTTCTGTGCAGAGGAAATCGGAGGGATTACGGGAGGCATCTCGTTACCGTCCATGACGCCCGCATGTAACGGGTGCATCATAGAGTTAGGCGGCATGAGTGGAGCCATGTGGTGGGCAGAGGGATTTATGTTGGGAATGTTCGGAATGGCTGGTATCGAACTCAACGGACACGTCATCGACTCGCTCTTAATGATGTCCTGTTCAAGGCTGGCGAGCGAACGTTCTAGCGGGTCCGTGTAGGCACTGGTCGTGTCTAACGGTGGGGGTAGTTGCATAGCGGTGCCAGAGGTGGGCGGTTTCTTGGCCACTGGTGCAACATTAGCCAATGATACCGGCCGTGCTCCAGGTGGTTGTGGATGATTGTGCTGGGACATAACTACTGGCGCACTGGGTTGCACTGCGGCCGCCAGCGGTTGTGGTTTGTCCTGTGGTTGACTAACAACCGATCCAACCGTTCCGGGAGCGCTACCAGTTGACGTTTTACGGCCAGCCGATACATTTGGTACGACATTGGGCGGCTGTTGTTGCTGCTGTTGCACCGGTGGTTGCGTCGGTACCGTGGGTGGTTTGGTGTTGTTGGTGACGGATGATTGGTGGTGTGAATTGACCGCAGCCGCTGAGGGCTGGGGTACGGGGGCGGCGGTTGGTTGTTGTGGCACTGGTTGGCCGTTATTGACGGGGGCGTTTGTAGTACTGTTAACCGGTACTACAGGCGCTGCTGTCGTAGTGTTGGTGGTGGGTTTCTGTGTAACAGTGTACGTGTTTATATAACATGTTGAAGAGTTGATAGTTTAATGTGTACATGCACAGAGCATCAGAGCTGGACAATAATATAGAAGAAAATAAATCATTGACTACCATCTGGTCAAAAAGTAATATTACAGTAGTAATAGCAGTAATGAGTGTAAACTAAATGTGTAACCAGCTCTGCTCTCTATGTAACATACACAGAGATAAATGTGCATATGTCAACTACTCACATTATGATTGGCTGGTGGTGTACTAGCCAGTTTTTTGCTTTTCTTTCTCGGCGGCCTGCTGCCACGACCTAAAACAACAACACTGATTCCTACCACGGTGTTCCAAGTAACCAAATCACTGTCTGTTACTCTCGACTGCTGAACCGTGGACCAGATACATACCAGACCGTCATAACTCAGCATATGAACAAATTAGAATACTTACACAGCTTTATAGATACGTACTGTGTGTGATCTATGACCAGTATACAAGCACGATCACAGATACGATACAAACCAGACCAATATACAATAATAGTATGAGTGAATATATCTAAAGCCGACTGAGAGATATGAACTAATTAAAATAATAAATAACAACCAGATTTGTTTTATTATAAAGTATCGTTATGCCTGTCTTTATTTCTCAACATATTATTTATGTGTATACAACATTCATGATTTGTTCCTTAGAATTAATATTTATATGTATATTATGTACTTTCTCAAAAAAAAAACTGATCATTCACAATGACAGATTCAAATGTTTTATTATATTGCATACAAAACACGCACCTCTCGCATTATTGGAACAATACCCAGAAATAGAAAAATTAACAGTTAGACAACTCATATAAACAAACACACATATGAACAGGTGGTGGGGGGGCAGGACTTTATGAATTTCTAAGGGGGCGGAGGGAGCAGAGACGTGTGTTGTTAATTTATATAAAAATGTGTTTGACAGTGTGTATGTATGTATGTATGAATGTTTGAACATTATAACAACAACACGTATGTCTATGTACAGTATCCGAAACTGTACAATATATATTAATATAATCATTCAACGTTTAATTAGTATCTGAGAGGGGTAGGTGTGAAAATACACGTGGACAATGGGTGGCAGTATTAAATGATTGACTGATCAATCACATACTGACTGATTGACTGACGACGATGATGTTATGATTTCCCTCTTGTGAAATATAAAAACACTACGAATGAATATTTGTTTTTTTATGGTTTTACTTAAATAATCATTGTTTTATTCAACAGAATAATATCAACATTCATACGGACTCTGATGAATTAGCTGAAATTATAAAGATGAATAAATTTTGTGGGCACTTAATTGTACTTTAGATTGGACGAAATTAATAATACATATTAATTTAATATTAATGATAATTTAAAAAACAAACTATATGTGCGTTTTTTTTTATAAAATCATTCTTTGTTTTCTATAATAGTATGTACAGAATTGAAATAATCAATAATAATAATCTATTATAATAAAAAGAGGATAATAGCAATAATTATAATAATAGATATATTTAATAACATAGAGTCTATATAACTAATGATACGAATTTAAAAACGGAAAAAAGACGAAATGTGCTTCTATCTATATAATAGGTGTGTGTATGTGTGTATGCTGCATGAATGAGTGTGAGTGTGTGTATGTGAATGCAAATGTGTAGAGTGACAATATTTATTTTAAAAAATAAAATAAGATGCTGAGGGGGCATAATACACGCGAAATATACCGAGAGGATTCTAGGAGAAACAAATAAAATAATTAAAATATCAAAACTAGGTATGTAAAACCACACCAAATATACTGAATGTGACCTAAGCTTATCAAGCCGATCGATCAAGTTTACACGTTATTTTCGGTTCACGTATTTGGACGACGAATTATGACCATCATATTTTGAATATATTTATATATATCGATACAAAACTATGAAACACGAAGGCGAGGGATAGAGGAACAGGTTTTTTACAAATACAATCATCATAAGTATTTTGCAATTAATAATAATAAATAATGAATTTACTCCTATTCACCACAGACCGATGGATAGGAGGAATTATTTAACACGACAGGCTTACAACATGACTCGCATTGGATATTCCGCTTTCACAGTATCAATATCATTGATTGACTGATTGATTGGTTGATTTGACAAAGAGATATTGACGATTATACGTAATGTAACATAGAGACATATGGATGTGTTATATGTGTATTATGTCTACATATATATATATATATGTGTGCGTGTGTGTGTGTGGTTATACTGTAAAACAGTAAACGTACAAATAAATAAATATTCTATTTTGCGGTTTCATATGATACAAAATTTCGGAATAATCAGCTTAGTTTTTACATTTCATTCATTGGAGACAGAGAGCAAGCGAGCGGGCGAGCGAGAGAGTGTCTGTTATTGTGGTTGTTTAATTAACAGATAATTAAAGAAAAAAAAAGACTCTCTGCTGTCACCTATATATGTAATATAATTATAATTGTATAATATATGCCTGAGTGCAAACAATGTGATAGGGGCCAGCGCAGCAGCAAACAAACTTTTTATTTATTTATTCTTTTTTGATAAAATTTTATCCAATAATAAATGTACCATTATGAATAAACGACAACAAACAAACAACATTGTTAAATAATCAATAAGAGCAATCAATAATAAATAAAACTGATGTGATCAAAAATCAGAAGTGTACATTCAAGTTTTTTTTTTCTCGTTTTCTTTACATTTCACATACCACAACTGAAAAATGTAAACAATTTACTTGATCCAGGACCGAGGTACTGCGGATCGGACACATACACATGTACGTATGTATTCCATCATCATTCACTGCACGATTCGGCCAGTACTGTCCTGGAGTATATGTATAAATATATAATCTGAGTTTACTAATAAAAACACAGTTACTGACAGAACTAAAAAAAACAATCAGCCGCCACACACATTGTCTGCATTTTTAAGCTGTAGCACGCGTTATATTATTTATTTATTTTTTGTAATCATAACAATAACTTCATTTGAAACTGGGTTTTGCGTATTATTTGTGAGGTAGCGAATTTGATTTGAAACTATGCGATCTGTATATCAAATAATGGAAGATAGAGATTGGTATATATATATAAATGTAGTGTGATGGGGAGATATGGGTGTATTTATAGAAAAATTTTACAAAGGGCACGTACATATATGTACATAAAATTATGAACACGAATGATGAAACGAAAACGATAAAATCACAGAATATGAAATGATGAAAATAAAAAACAAAACAAATAAACTAGCGAATAATTGTTGAGCAAATAATATACACAAAATACGAATACGTACATACGTATAATGATCAGTTAGCTTAGCTTGTATGTATGTATTCTGATTGCATCACAATAACAAAATTATATTTCACACTGCATACAACATACAAATCTGTTAATAATAGTACTAAATTTGTTATGAATGTTAATATTGTGATTTTTAGTAATATTGATTGATTGTAGCAATGATCTGGATTCATGTATGCAATCTGAAATAGTTTTTTTCAACAAATTCCCGAACTACTAGATACGATTAATAAATTAAATTAAAAACATACAGAGTTAATTATTAATTATGTGGTACATGTTTGCAAAATATTGCACCGAGCTAGAGGACAGCAGCCAAACGAATAAGGGCCGTTGTTTCGTTTGTCCCGTAAATAAAAAATAAATAAGAAAAATGATCACGACTCATTAGGGATGGATTGGGTCACAGTATTCTGTGTATATATGTATATATGAGTAGTCATCATCATCATTAACATCATCATCATCATCATCATCATCAGTAGTACTAAGTTAGTTTTGAGATGAGATCGACACAGAGAGAGAGAGATAGAGAAAGGTACATTTTGTTTGCTTGGTTGTTTCGCTTCCTGACTCAGATCGCATAATCATGAATGCTGTTTACACACACCTATATACAGGGTGTTTTATTTTACAGTTATGAATAATAATAATTGGTCTGGTTGTATAGTACAGTTGGTATACCGCAGCTGGCCTATTACATTCTGTGCACTCGAGACTAACAAACAATGATATTCACCATCATCATCATCATCATCATCACCTATGAACTATTTTAGCCATCAAAACATTACAATTCCTTCATCAAATGATTGATTCCTTGCGGTCCATACATACACATATATCAGACAGCAAGGTATCACCATTTACAAACACATCTACACTCATTCGGACACACTACTCTTCAGTTCACATACATATTTTTTTTGGGTTTTTTTCTTTTGTAAATTTTCTTAAAACAATGACATGGTCTTTGTTTTTATAATATTTATGTACAATAAGTAACACTCTGTGATATTTTCAATAATGTACAAGATTTAATATTTACTTCAGGGGCGTGGGTTAAGAATTTTACAAAATGTACAAAGATCAGAGTTGTGTCCGAATGTGCGTGTGAGTGTGTGGATTTTTCTCAGCATGCCTTTTCATAAATAATTTCAATGAATTCAATGTTCATGAATATTTGCAATGTTACAAGTGAATGTCAGGGACGTGGTGCCATGTCCCCATATATGAATGATTTGTTTGATACTGTTTTGTTACGGGACAGATGGCACTAGTATTTCTGATCCCTGGCGTTCACTTCACGCCTGTCGCTGCCTGACGCACGGCAACTTCACATTGGACCGCGCGCTATACTTTCTATATAGCTTATTGGTTTTTATTTTAGTGAGTCTTCGTTAATAAAACATGTGTGTGAGTGTGTGTGTGTGTGTAGGGTCTCTCTTCATTTGCATATTAATCCTAATTACAAATGTATCAAGAGACATATGACACTTTTGATAAATTTGACGTAGTGAAAAATAAAATTAGAATAATATGAAGAAAATAAAACAACAATATCTAATAATGTCCTATAAGAATTATGTACAAAGATGGTGTGTGTGTGTGTATGTGTTTAGTTGCATGAATGTGATTATGTGTGTAACAGATGTATACATGTGTGTCTTTGTGTGTGAGTGAGTAATTATAGCTAAAACTTACTAAAATTAACATTGCAATTTGATGTATGTCCGCACGTCTGTGAGACGTATTAATATTTTAGAAAGTGGCAATTCATAACGTTTCTTTTCAAGAATAATTCTATGTCAATTATATATTAATATTATGTCATGTTCTCGTATATGTATTTATATTTATGTATATATATATTACACATCTCATATCGAAATTTGAACCAATTAATTAATTCATAATTAATTATATACCTCGGCAACAGTCTTACTTATAAATATATGTATTTATAAACGATACAACAATGCATTTCCAGTGCATTACTATCGTTTTATTACATTTCAACAGACCCAAAGAACAGAATTGATAAAAACAAAAAACGAAAATTACTTTTAGGTATCTTGCGAATTACGAATAAATTACGTATGTATGCATTGTTTAACAAATAATAATAATAATAATACGAAACTATTTCGAGATTACAATCATCATCATCATCACACGAATAGTAAATAAGAAACATATAT
>JAGJTL010000054.1:1397098-1438444 GCA_022063505.1 Calosoma granatense
GGCAGTTGTTTCAATTCTTTTATACGTCACCGTCGTCGTTATTGACAAATAAAATACTACACACATCCGTCAACCATATTTTAATGACTAATTAACAAATAAATTAATGATATACGCACACTGACAATTAATTAAAATTCAAACTCACAAACTAAAAAAAACAAATAAACGATCGAACGCAATGGCACAAGTAAAAACATTCATTCACACACTTGCGAGAACTATCAATGAATGTAGTAGCTAAATAATAATAACATTAAAACACCATCATGTACTGGTAGTAGAAAAGAAATTTAAAACAACCACCTTCTGGAATAATAATTGTTAATTGTTAATCATTGTAATATTAAATTAAAAACAATCTATTCGACTGACCGTTGTGCAATGCGTAGTATAAGACTAAAAAAATCATACAAATATAAAATATCTATGTATCAAAAGTTGTGTGATTTACTAAATAAAATAATAGTTATAACCAGTAGTAGTACGACGTTCCACAGTGAGAGACGAATATAAGCTAGATGAATCGAGAATTACGATAACAGTTTTTTAAAGATTGAAACAGAGAGAGATAGTAATGAGGACTCGTATGTATGTCCGGTAGATGATCGATGGATGAAATTATTGAAAAACTCCGTCTGTCCGTCGGTCCGATACTTTGTAGAATTTCGCGCGGCGATATATCTAATATAATCTTGTAGAATATTTCTCTATATTCTACATATAATATCTCTATATGTACAACAACACAATGCTTGTGTGTCCGTTCATATTATTTATTGATAATATGTTTTTAATAATACACTAGTATCCTAGTAGCAGTAGTAGTGGTAGTAGAGGGTGTTGGTGCGGATAGGGAGATTTAGGCGTGGCATAACAGTCCGTCTGTATAGGGCTGGGGGTGGTAGTAGCTACTAGTACTACTACTACTACTACTACTAGCCGATGTTGCTGTTGGTACTACACAGTAGTAATTGCAGTAAGATGCTGCAGTCAATAGCACCACCGCTCTGCTATGCGGTACTACTAGTACCCGTACGACGACCAGTAGTACCACTAGTAGGGAACCGATACACGTTAAGTATTTGTGTGTGAAGAGAGTTGGCTAACCTGCTTCACTGTCACTGCTATCACTTGAACTACTGGAGAGACTCGAGCTGCTAGAGTCCGAATCAGAACTGCTAGAACTGGACGAGAGTCGTCCCGACGGACCACCAGTACCGCCAACTACATCCACTTTGTTACTTTCATCTATACAGAGAGAACAGAAACACACATACAGTTATATTGTAGCAGGCATGAATAGCTAGTATGTCAGTTTTAAAAAGCTCGTTTTAGAGTCATCAATATATTGCAGACTTGTGTAGTTTTACATCATATTCTACAGAAGAAACCCAAGGCAGTTATTAAAGAATTATATAAAACATAATGTTTACCTTTCTTGGCCGTCTTCTTTTCACTGTTCAGCTGCCCAGTGACAGCTTGTAATCTTCTTTCTAACTCATTCTTCTTCTCATTGATTTGTTCTTCTTTCGTTTTACCCGATATCTTTTTGTCTGTATAACAAAAAAAAAACAACAATTGTTTTTTTAATATATGATGCAATCTCTAAGCATGCTGGATCCAGGCAACCATGACCGAAACATATAAACAATAGTTTACATTGACAACATGATAAGGAAAATTCACACATAAATATGTAACCAAACGAAACTAAGCATCAATTACATTAACATTGAATAGAGAATAGAGGAAATAATGAGCAAACAATTAAAATATTGTAATTATTTCTCCAATTAACACCGGATGATGTGGTCATTAAAATAATACTAGTGATTTTAGCAATATAATTATGGACATTATAAAAGATATTTTCTTAGAAAAAGGAAATAACATTGGTGATATTGGTATGCCTGTTTGGAGCCAGCACACAACAACAATATTATAACTAAACATTAAGGCCCTTCCACCAGAAAGCCAGCGATTAAATGATAACAAATTAGAAATACACCCATTTGACTGGTAGAGCATGCCATTTATAAATAACATAATCTACATATATTTACGAATATGTACATATATGTAGCAAAAACACAAATCAGTTGTTCTCAAACTTATATCCAGTCTATATAGCACAATGGGGAAAAATAGACTAGTAAATAAAATAGATTAGCAGTTAAAGCAATAACCATAACATTATTTTAATCAAGCATCATTATTTGAGAATTTATAAATTAAAATATATTATTCATTTAGTTTTGAATACAATGATTATTGGTAAACCGTAATTGCCCGCGAAACACTAATATTTAAAATTATATTATATTAGCAATATGCTAGTTAATCATAAATATTAGTGTCTCTCATGTAAACAAGTCCCGAAATATTGTCACTGTTAGAAGTTATCTATGTACACGTATAATATAGTTTGAGAACCAATGAAAGTACACAAGAAATAACCCATAGTGCCCAAAAATAATTGTTCCAATAATGAAGAATAATAATTTCCACAAAACACCATGTATAGCAACGTCTACCATGCTTAATAATGTGTATAGTTCCAATTACATACGCCATTTAGTTACACACTTTGTACCTCCAGCAATTATATATTCACTAATCCATCAGTTATTTATACTTATCAATCATTACCCATATTATTGTGTCAATGCTACGCTATGTGCATGTATTTATCTATAAACATTCAGAATTATATGATAAATGTATCAATGAATGCTTTCTATTCCAAATTAATTATTAAATCAATTTTCTTAATATAGTTTTCTTTAACTATTAAATTATTCTGTATATCAATGCATTAAATATATTCAAATGATTTATCTGGCTAAATATGCTATTAAATAAGATAATCTGTCTATTTAAAAGTGCTATCAAATAAGATGATCCATCTCTCTCTAGGAATACTATCAGATATACAAGTGCATGGTGCTGGAAGTACTTATGTACATGTAACTAGTATCGGTGGATGGACTTCACCTACCCGCCGGTTCAGACGTATCAAGTAACGGAACTTACAGTAAGGCTTACGTGGCTTTTTACGTAGACACGATGCAACGTAGCTCTCCAGTTCTCGTAACGTTGACGGCTTCAATGTTTCAAAGTCAATCTCGATCTCATCAGGATTTGAATCTCGTAACGAGGGCTCCCGTGATTGTATGATGTGCACCACTCTACCTAGTTTATCGCCTGTAATCAAGACAAACATCAATACAATAATCTACAAACACACCACCATACATTGTACATGATTGCATGGTTCAGTTTTAAAATTTGAATCTTCACAGATACATTCGAGATTTAGATTTTTCATCGGTTAAATTTACGTTGCCATGTATTGTAGTAAGCCGTGGTAGCTGATAAAATGTTATCATAAAGATTTGAAAATAGTTTCAGAGCTGATGTTTGCTTTATAATGTGATATAATGATTGGCAAAGAATAAATATGAAGACATATAATCTGAAGCATCAAGAACAAAGTGTTTTGGTAGAAAATATATAAAGCAGTATACAAGCATGCATAAATTAAAATTTAATTCATGCAATAATATATTGTATTTACCTGGCAGTTTGTTTATATCCAATGACAGTTGTCGTTTCTCATCGTATGACATGGGTTTAGCATTGTCCTCGTCCTCCGAGTCGAATGCAATTGTCGGTGTGGGTATTGCGCTCTTCTTCTTACCCGGTGTCCGTGAGTTGGCCTTCGGTCTCTTCGGAGGAGCGTTTGGTCCCGCAGCCGCCTTAGGGCCCCTTACACCTGTACACGAACAAACGACATTCATTAGAAACATATACTAACAGTTTCACATTCTAGAAAGACCAGAGAACAAATTGTGTTCAGTATTAAAAAGCTCGTTTTTTGATTCTTCATGATTCTTCGAGATAGTAAATGTATACATCATGGCAATTAGATCTTTCATTATTTAAAATTATACTGCAAGTAAATAATATTCAAGTTATAGTAATATGCAGAGTTCAACAACAGTTAAATTAGGATTTACATGTATCTGTTTGATGATTTCAGCTGATGTGTATGAAGTAAATTTAACTAAATATATACTGAATTGAATATAACATAATCATGACACTAGATACATATTTATGAAGCTAATTATTAATATGCTTCAGTGATTATGATTGATCTGAGAAGATACTGTAATTAGTAATGTATGTAACAACATACCTTTACTCTTCGCTGGTTTAGCGGAGTTAGCGTTCGTCGCCGGTGGCATATGTTGCATATGGTGTAGACTCTTGCTAGGCTGCGGATGGTGCATCTCGCCAGGTAACTTGACATCTCCAGCGCCAAGCGCCACACTGGCTATACTAGCGCCTACATTGTCCGTAACCATGGACGAGTTAGGCTTGCCCATGGGGCCGTGTCCCGCAGGTTTCGTCATATTATTCATTGTCGAACCCTTTTTGTGTTTCTTTTCGGTTTTCTTTTTCGCCTTCTTCTTGGTGCTGCTCTCTTCAACGAGTTTCCTCATCTTCTCCTGCATGGCGATCAGTTCCTGTTCGAGTAACTTTAACTTTGCTCTCCGTTCCTCTTCGCCAGAGTCCTCGGACTCACTGGACGACTCGGAACTTGAACCGGACGAACTGGACTCGGACTTGATTCCTATTCTGTTCATTGGCTCATCGGGGATTTTAGCAAACCTATATACATGGGTGAATAAAAATAAGTACATGTGATACAAGATTATTTATTTATGAATTACACTCACCGCATCTCGAACACATCTTGTAGTTTGCGTGCCATGCCCACTACATCGTGGTCGGCCGGGTTGTACTTATAGCAGTTGGTGAATATCAGTCTGACATCGGCGGCGAACTCCTGCGCCGTCTTGTACTCCCTGTTGTCCATCTTCTGCTTCACCGTGCCCAGGTCCATGGGTTTCTTGATGATGTCGTGGTAGTCGTGCAGGCCAAGTAACGCCGCGTCCACAGGCTTGTAGAAGGGCCACGCATAACTCGAGTGTTTCTTACAGAACAGCTCTTTCAGAATCTCGTTACATGACTTCAGTGCTTCGCTTAGTTTCTCCTTGTTCTTGTTGTGCGCACTGTGTGCACCCGGTGGGCCGACGGCCGTCGCGACGGCCAAGGACGTCGGTGTGGGTACAATGGGCGCCATGTTTGTCTGATGGTACGGCACCAGGCCGTCCAGTTCGGGTCGCGTTGGTTTCTTAATCTGTCGACCGGATTCGCGCCGCGTCGAGATCTTCGCCGATTTGCTGTCGGCCGTGTAGTGTGCGTCGTATGACGCCGGTGTCATCTGGTTAATGGTGTCGCCCTTTCTTTTAACGCCTTTTTTCA
The DNA here is from genome assembly GCA_022063505.1 of Calosoma granatense. Taxonomy (NCBI): domain Eukaryota; kingdom Metazoa; phylum Arthropoda; class Insecta; order Coleoptera; family Carabidae; genus Calosoma; species Calosoma granatense. Next base: position 1,402,436 of record JAGJTL010000054.1, read on the forward strand.
TCTTGGCAGGCTGTGAGGGCGAGACCGCGTTCCCGGGAAGTACGGTGGCGGCCGAGTTCGGTGGTTCCATGGGGGTTGCGAGCGCTTGGGCCACATGGTAGCCATTCGGCGGCGCCAACTGTTGCGGCAGCGAACTATGCGTAACGGGAGCTGGCGGGGCTATCGTCGTAGTGGCGGTACTTCCGGGAACAGTGGTGGGTGCCTGGGTGCCGAGCGGCAATCCTGTACTACCTGTCAATCATACAGAAACATAGAACCATGCAAACAAACACACACACAGACAGACAGATGCACATACTAGTACTGGTATATTATGCCAATATTAACTAATGTATTGTACATATAAATATATGAATCAACAAGTATCTAGACGGCTATATATAGAGGTGTGTAATATATAATATGTATATAAGTGCGCCGCGGTCGGCGGGCTTGGGGTGAGTACAGGTAAAGGTGGGTAAAATGATGATGATAGAGAGAGAGAGAGTGAGATACTAGTGACACATGCCTGTGGAGCTGGCCACGGGGGTTGGTACCACAGAGCTGGAGGAGGCGGACGGACGCCCCCTGCCCGCACTGATGCCCGGCGCGTTGCCCACACGGCCCTTCTTACCCTTGGCACCCTTCGGGGGTGGTGGATCCAGTTCTACCTCCTCCTTCGGCATGATAGCAACCTGGATATATACACACACATATATACGTAATATACATACATCATACAATATACACAACAGTACACAACACTGTTCAATAATATATTTTACCTTCGTTAGGAATAGTTTCTCCAATGTTTGTGCCATCACGACCACATCCTCGCCGGGTTTGTTGTACACGTAACAGTTTGTGAACATCGTATTGAAGTCCTGGATGCACTCTTTCCCCGACCAGTAATAATTGTTGTCCAGTCGTTTCTTTATCGTTCCAAGATCCATCGGTTGCTTTATTATTTTATGATAATCCTACGAACATATACAAAACACACAGATATAGAGCTATACTCTATCCTGGACACATGATTGTAATACTACACAATGAATTATACACAATATTTGGAGAAATGTACAGTGGAAAAAAGAATAAAAATTAACAAGAGATTTTGTACTTACAGGTAAATTAAGTTTCTTGGCATCGACAGGCTGATGAAAGGGCCATGCGAACTGGTGTTTCCACACGGCTTTGAGCACGGTCTTCTGCAGAAACTGCAGCTGATTGGTGACCCGTCCGGGACGATCTGGCGGCGGCATGACCAACGGTTGTACTACACCGTTCACGGGCTCTTGTGTCACTTCAACCCGCGGGGGCGGCTCTTTACTGTCGGCAGCTTTACCACCGCCACCACCCTACATACGAGACCAAACACAAACACACAAACTTGTAGTATAGTAAAACTGTAACACATATGGACGTATACAGTGTCCAAGATGTAATCAGTACAATCTTCCAATTACTACTGATAGCAAATGATGCACAACATCGACTTATATACATGGATGTTTTGATGTAAAACCTAACAGAACTAGTAATGAGTAAGAGAGTATGCTACGGATTTACGGTAATATTCTAAGATGACTGGGACAAATCTCAAATATGGTACATATTTTCCAGGTAAGTGGATTAGTGAAAATTACCAAATTAACCGAGTTGACGCAGAATTGCCAGCTCACAGCAGGGTGCATGCACAGTTATTGGGTAAGTCGAACTATAATTACGTGTAAGAGATGGGATACGAGCCCGTGTCCGTTATATATCATCTCGGGTTACATATTTTTTCCTGGTATTTATCTTCATCCAGATATAAGACAGTAAGTGGGCAGAACAATACTAGCATTTATTTTACAAACATTACAACAATACATATAATTTGGAAATGATTATTTTTCCACATAACGACGTATCAGATACTACGAACTATAATATATAATTCAGAGTAAATGGATAATAAATACTTACAGAATTATTTGTAGCGATGGGATCTACTTGTTGCATCTTGTCACAATCACTGTCGTCTCTGAAACAGTAATATGTTGTTAAAATCCCGCCAAATTATCAAGCAACACTAATTTCAACCACAGACAGACTACTCCAATTAACTAAAAACAGAAATTAACGGTAGTTGCTTGAGTCAAAACAATACACTAACTCTAAATCAGGCTGCATGGATTACTAAGAAGGATTTTACATTTTTCAATAAATATTTACAGTTACAAGTAATTTAAATTTTGTCATAGTTGATTTGTGATAAATGAGAATTCAAAATAAAACCAACAATTCTACATATATAAATAGTTTAATTAATAATAAACACAATAAAATTTGACAACAAACTAATACAGAATTGTGAACGATTTTATCATCATCATCATCAGAAGAACAAAAAACCAATAATCTAATAGATATCTAGCAGATAACTAACACACATAGGCACACATACAGACAAACTATATAATAGTTTATAAATATATAAAACAGTAGCCGTAATTAATTAACAACTAATATGAATATAGAAAACGGAACAATACAAGATGGGTTGGTCGCAGTACAACAGATGTATAAAGAGGAATATTCTATAGACAGCAGAGATAATATACGTATACTGATATAATATTCAAGCTGAGAATGATGGACTCACATGTGAGAAATTTATAAAAACAACAGGTGATCCGGACCAGACAGTCAGCTGGCTTGTAAGCAATGAAAATGCAGCATGTTTTCCATGATTAAGTAACGTACTTGCATCCTAATACGTTAAATAAGCATCCACGGATTGAACCTGGACAGGAGAAATCTCCATTATAATTGCGGAATATAGTCAAGATGAAACAGAACTAACAAACAATCAAACAAATAAATAAATAAACCAACCAATAGCAGTAGTAGTAGTAGGAGTAGGAGTAAATGATTGTCTATAGACATTATTTATATACAAACAGACACATGTGGCGTGGAGTGTAATAAATATGAGATACGTGTATTATGTACGGTTCGAGGACGCTACTACAAACTAACCTGTATAGTAGAACACGCGCGCGTTTCTACGCTACGATGCCATCGAAACTAATACCGATAATAATTAAATGATAAACACCGGGCTCTTGAAACCCGCCTAGAGAAGCGATTAAACTGCCACACCCCCACAACGCGTGTTCATTAGGAAGAATTTTATAATAATTTATAACGGTACAGGAGGGTAGGTGCAGAAATGCAATGGTTTACACACATCTCCAGGTGGTAGCTAGTGTGTAGTGCACTCTACGAGTACGCGTCCCATACATGCACACGTATATAGGAACGCATCATCATCATCATGATCAGTAACACTCGACTCTATATACACACATATAGATGTATGCGTGCGTGTGTATGGAAATGCCCGCGGAATACATCAAGCGCTGGGGTTTACCTACATGAGTATGGGGGTGTTTCACATACATATACAGAGCGTTACTATACTATAAACTGCTCGTATCCATACACACACGTACACACTATACATAGATTGTATAAACATCACTAGGACGCGACGAGGAGAATCGAAGAGACCTTGGACCAACTCGCGCCAGACAGAGTTAACGGGTGCGAGTCTAGTTTGTTATATGCAACGGTCGCCTTTACGAGAACGTTATTACAGGTTTCGCGGCATGAACGCGGGAAAACACATCAAACATCACCAATGTACCATCAAACGTACACATTTCTGTGCGTTTTTTTCCATTCAAAACGAATATGCACGCAAAATTGCAATGAAAAGGTTTTCTGTGCGCTTTCACACAACATGGCGGGTTAACAGTCTTCGCATAGGACAGTAAGCCGATGTACATTTTTACTAATATACAATAAACAATGTCCCACGCCACCAACCCTTTGTTATTTTATAAAAAACATGATCTTCACAACACGTGTGACACTTTACCTGCATTTTTTCACGAATAATCCACATGAAAAGTGTGAAAAACACGGAGTAACACTGCACACTGCACTACAACCAAACTGGCTTGGCGAATACTACCGCGGCCGCGATGGCCGACCTGTGCGCAAACATCCAATCGTCTCTGTAAATATCGGTCCTTTTTTCTAATAAACACACACATAATCGTCGAAAAGAATCCAATATTTAGATGTATCGTAACATAATTCCTCATTTACGCACATATTTTCTATCATGTATATAACGGGGTCTCCGATTATGATGGATTTCTGTGATACAGATTGCTTTCTCTCAACAGTCAGCAATGGCGACGCAGAGCTGTTAAGCGCCACCTTCCACTCAGACTCAATACACACCTGAGTTTTAATGCTATTTTCGTTTAATTTTCCAGCCAAAAGCACAATTTTCGACGCAAATCACGAAAAACCGGTGAATTTCTAATTGTTACAAACAATTTCTGTAAACAGCAACGATTTTCGTTTATTTCACAACAGTTTATTTGTTAACCTCAAAATCAGTTTAGCGTCCATAAATGCAAAGGTCAACACAATTTTAAAAGATGCACCACTTTCAATTACACTAAAATTCACATTCATAATTTTAATTGCACATATGTATTACAGATCACTAACTTTAACCGCTTATTACAAAAATTATACAAGCATCAAAACATACACGACACCCCAACCGACCAATCAAACACGAGATCTTATCACTAGAATGACGTGACGCTTTGAATTCGCGCCATCTATAAAATAAATTACAATATGTAATTACAAACATACGGTGTAACAATATGCAAAACAGAAATAAACGCCTAAATAAAATTAATTAATATTTATTTATATCAATTATATAATGTTTAGTTTACAAAAAATATTTATTTTGTTGCCAAGTCACAACACATGACCAATCATAACACATTCCATACTTCCTCAAAAGCAGAACAAAGTTTTGTACATGTCAAGGCGGCGGACAACGGAAAGTTACTAATAGAAATTGTATCTTCTGTGTAATCCGTCTGAATAGCACCATGAGCCATGGCGCCAATCACCATTGCTATTGGTTCTTCATTCGTCGGCACTAGTTCTCTGCAGTTTAACACTTTCTTTGACGAAAAGGACATGCAAATCTTCTTCACTCCAACCGGTAAATGATCTGTGATGGGATTCTTAATAACTTTCAACAATTTCATCGAACTATCACTTGCTCGAACTGCAAATCTATGCAATAGTTGTACTGAAAAATAAAATAAAATAGTACAAACATATTTATTAGAAGTTATTTTTTCTTCAATACCCATTAATCCTGCGAATCGTTTATAAGTTCGAGGGATACGAGTCTGTGGATTTATTTCAATCAAGACATTCTTCTCTGTGTGTATATAAACTTGTAATAAACCAGCTCTATTCAATGGGCTGTCCAATAACATTAACAAACATTGATGGGTAATGTCTGGTCTGCATGAACCGGGTTCTCGTCCATTTTTCCGCAAAATGTTTGCATGATCGTCACAGTTTAATAATTCAAATGCGTTTCCTACCTGTAACATGTTAAATTCATTATAATCTTACATTATATGCTAGGCAAGTAATACCATACCTTAACACTTTCCAACTGAGCCTTCTCCAATATTATAATCAACCGTTTCTCTTGATTCTTTATGTGTGAGGTTACCAGATGCTTTGGTACAGGATCGAATTCATTCTCGTCATGTTTGGTGGTATCTTTTAACTTACGTTTCTTGCCCATGTTGCGTACTTATTTACAAATATAACCTAAAGATATTCACGTGTCCTGAAAAATGGATTCGTTCTTTGCCATGAGTCATATTGATAAAAAAATTCAAAAAGTTCTACATGTGTATTATAAGTACTAGCTCCTCTTTTCAAAAATTAAATGCAATAATTGTAATAATAAAAACAGGCTTTATTAGTCGCCTATTAACATTTACAAGATACATATTAACTTACAAATGAAAATATACGTACAAATTTTCGTTCTTCTGATGACAACACTATTTTGACAGTTCTGAAACTGATTTTTACAGGTGGCAGTTTAGTCGTTACTTGAAGTTTGTTTGTGTAAATTTGAAACGAACACGATATTTTCTTTTTTATATATATTAATAATTTAAATACGATGTCTGCAAATATAGATAATGAAATGAAATGTATAAATGACAGCTCTATAAATATAGAAGTTTACAGGAAACTAGTCCAAACTTATTTAAACATGGTATGTTATTTTGGTTATGTGTATATGCATTTGATTTGACAGTTAACATTTTCCTTTCAGAATTTGTATACTTCAGCGTTATTTTGGGCTGATAAAGTCGTAGCTTTAAGTTCTGGGGCTGCAAAGGATATATACTGGCTTGCACAATGTATGTTTCTTCTCAAACAATATCACAGAGCAGCTCAGGTTATCCGTAGCCGGGAATTAGAAAAGGTATACGTTTGGATATGGATATTATGTATGAGAAACAAAGTACACATTTGTATAACATTGCAGACCTATGTTTTGTGCAATTATTTGGTTGTACGCTGTTTACTGGAAGCACACGAACACGCCGAGGCAATGCGAGTGCTGAATTCAATAACCATAGATATCTTCCAACAAAATGCATCCAATATGGATGGAAATAATACAGTGAACGATGGTTTTTTCGACGATTCACCAAGGAATGTATGTTATTGACTTATTTTCTAATACTTGTCATTTACAATGATTATTTGAAGAATGCTTTAATTTGATTGTGTAGCATATACAGTCAGCGGTGCTGATGTTGAAAGGAAAGCTACTTGAAGCAATGGATAATCGAGGTTTAGCATCTGAATGTTATCAACAAGCTTTACAGTTCGATGTGCATTGTTATGAAGCATACGAAGCGCTCATCCAACACCAAATGTTATCTGCTGCAGAAGGTACTGTACGTAACTTTATATTCACCATGTAAATCAAATCGTTTAACAACAATGCACGTATATGTATTTACTTTTGTAAGTTATTTTTACATTGCTTGAATTATTTGTTCATAGAACGAGAACTGTTAGATTCTGTTCCCATATATCAGCAATGCAATGAATCAGAAGCCATTCTTTTAAAGATGCTGTATGAAAGTAAACTGAAGAAATACCATACGGTTACACAGACAGTACCAGACATATCAGCCAGTGTGAATACTAGTCCAACAGAGGATATGCTCTGTGTACCATCTGTCACACCTGTGCCATTTACACTGAGTGCAGCGAGCACTCCGCATGATGATTCCTGTGTTGCGGATAACAACATCCTCGTATCTACCTCACTAGCTAACAAGTTGCAAGGAAGCCTGGATTTCATTGTATCGCAAGCCGAGAAACTGTATTATAATTGTGAATATCAGAAGTGTAAGCAGGTGACGGAGAGTGTGTTGAAGAAAGATCCGTACCATGCAGATTGTCTACCGGTTCATATTGCATGTCTTGTGGAACTGAAGGAATCAAATAGTAAGTAGTTATTTATTGTTGTTATTGTAAATTTTGGAAGAAATCAGTTAGGGATATTATTGTCTGCATTTGAGCATTATTTTTTCAAATCCTAGAACATTTGATATATGTCAATATGTGTTATATGTGAGTGATGTACAAATAATGTTTAATATTACTTGCGTGTGTTGTAGATTTGTTTTTATTGGCTCATAAACTGGTGGACCTCTATCCTGATCTAGCCATTGCTTGGTTTGCTGTTGGGTGTTACTATTATGTAATTGGTAAGTGTATTTTCTCTTTATTTCACTATACATTTATATTACTGCACACATTATAGAATTTTTAGATCTTAATTATATTTATTATTTACACTTTATGAATTTATGAAAATAGTGAAAGCAGATAATATTATTCTAAAGAATAATTAAAAAATATCTTTCATATTCATTTTTTAATTTAAAGATATATTCAAGCGGGATCTGAAATAAATTAATAAACATATTCACTGCTAAATATTTATTTGATTAAAAATGTATAAAAGTTGTTCGATACATTTTATCTTAAAAATAAATTTGCCACGTGGGCCCTGCAAACATTATCTATTCATACGTGCCAGTGTTTTCAATTATACGAGTTTTTGTGAAAAATATTGTCATTTAATAGTTATATTTAGCAGTGAAATTATTTTACTCGGGATTTAAAAACTCGTATACCGAATACACTGGCATGTAAAATAATGTTTTACAGAAGTTGTCGTCAGTGCATCCCGCACCGACAACTGCACAATATATCAATGTATGTATGTATGTTTGCGAACAAATTTTACTAATTTGTTTGCGGACAATTTGACTTGAGATGGCCTTCCTGGCCACACTTGTAGCATGTGGGTCTTCGTTTCTTGACCCGTCTCTCTGTAACGATCTCCTCTTCCAAGGAGTCATTCACGTACGTCGTCGTCTGATACGACGGCCGTACTTGTTCCCGTTGCTCGAAGAACTGCGCCTTAGCCAACGCCTCTTCCAACGTCTTGGGCTGGGCATCGATAGTTTTCTCCCCGTACGGAGTGCCCGCGATACTCTTGAGGAAGGCAACACGGGCGTGTTTCTCCAGCACGGCTGCGTCCATGCCCGGATATACCTTACACACCAGCTTATGCACGTCCACCTTCAGGTCGATCAGCGACTCCTCCGGTTTCCTCTTGCGTTGCTCCAACTGTGCTATCAGCATATCCAACGTGTCCTCTGGACACAGCACCTCGTTCAACTTGTCCTTCAGCGCCTGGTAGTCCTTCCTCACTGCTTCGTCCAGCGTCAGGCACAGAGCTAACGCATGTCCTCGTAAGCTGAAGATCAGCATGTTGGCCAGCTTCACCGGATCTTCCTTCCAGCCGTTCATTTCGGCAGCGATTTCATACAGGAACACCCATTGGTCCCACGGAATCGTTCCGTCGTACACGACTGGCATAATCAATCCGTTCTGTGCCATTTTCGTTACTAATATCACTTTGTTTATCGTTAGGAACTATCGTTTGTTAACTATAGCTTGTATCACTGAGTACTATCGCCTGTATAGCTGGTTACAGCCAGCTTAGCTCGGAAGCTAAACTGGCACTGACTATTCTCCCCGCAGCAACCTGTATTTATACTCGGATTCCCGCAGTCTACACATATGACGTCACACGGGATATCCTACGCTGAATCACGTTACTGATTTTTGCAAAACAATCTTGATCATAGATCATTTTGCGAATTAATTTAATTCTGCATGCAATCAATGAATAACCAATGAATCCTTTAGATTTTTTCAGTATTTATGGAAATATTTTATTGTTACACAATATTGCGCAACATTTTTCTATTGATTAATTTATCAACCTTCAATGTGTTACCATGGCTTTTTTATGTTTTACTACATATAGAAATATATTTTATATTTATTTATGAGCACTTTTCGTAACAATAGGTAGTTATTTTTAATATTTGTATTGTATTTTTGTAGTATTATGCAATACTAATTGAAGTACAATTATCTATTTTTATTTTAGAAAATAGTTTTACAAGAAAAGCTACTTTGAAGTATTATTTGAAAATCGCGATAAGATTAAATGCTTGAAACTGGATATTACAAAACAAATTTCTTATAAATATTATCGTTTTTATCGTAGATTAAATATGATCTTTGTTCCATGTAGTCAACAATAACATATTGCAATTTTACAAACATATGCTCTACATACGTTATTGAACATTGAAACATTAAGTTAAATATAGATCAAGTGTTACATTCTGTGAAAGTGTATTTAAAATTAGATTATGTGACGAATTTAGTTATTCCTATGAAAATCATAGATATATTTTTCGATAAACAACTTTCGATGAAATGGGCGTCAGGCAGGCGGTAGAGGGTATTGATTGTTATAACCCAAAACATCTCCCACCTAGTATGACATCATTGCAGTGAACCAACACACACTGCTGATATAAATATTCCATTTCAATGCCAAACGAGTTCAGTGCTTTTGTGTGAGAGCACAGAGTGGAACATTACGCTGTTGTAACAATTATATATTTATAAAATCTTATAACGAGCTACATACATCGAGCTAAATAGAAGAATACAGTCAAAATGTCTGAAACCATCAACCAAAATGGATTGATTATGCCAGTCGTGTACGACGGAACAATTCCATGGGACCAGTGGATATTCCTGTACGAAGTAGCTGCGGAAATGAACGGCTGGAAGGAAGATCCGGTGAAGCTGGCCAACATGCTGATCTTCAGCTTGCGAGGTCACGCGTTATCTTTGTGCCTGACGCTGGACGAAACCACGAGGAAGGACTACCAGGCGCTGAAGGACAAGTTGAACGAGGTGCTGTGTCCAGAGGACACGTTGGATATGCTGATCGCACAGCTGGAGCAGCGCAAGAAGAAACCCGAGGAGTCGCTGATCGACCTGAAGGTAGACGTGCATAAGCTGGTGTGTAAGGTATATCCGGGCATGGATGCAGCCGTGCTGGAGAAACACGCCCGTATCGCCTTCCTCAAGAGTATCGCAGGCACACCGTACGGGGAGAAAACTATCGATGCTCAACCTAAGACATTGGAAGCGGCATTAGCCAAGGCGCAGTTCTTTGAGCAACGAGAACAAATACGGCCGTCGTACAGCCAAGAGTTTGAAGAAGAAATTGTAACGGAACGTCGGTTCCAGAAAAACTGCAGACAGTGCGGACAAGCGGGTCATCTTAAATTTCAGTGCCCACAACGAAACCAATAGTAAATCTAGGAACTGTTATTGCAGTACTCTGTGAAAAGTTCGATAATATCTTTTCTTGTTTATATTATATATAAGGAAATGATGAGTCATTTATTTTGACTGACAACAAAATGTACATACTCTGTGATATATGTAAGCAAATAACGACGTACCTTATTACCGTATAACCTTGAATAAACAATTAGTCATTTCTATTTTTTTCAATTCCAGATAGTATGATAGTTATTCGTTGTTAGATTATATTATACAACATGTGTTCGTCATGAAGAGTTTGTACTATAGATATTTATTATATTTCATAAAATATATTTATACATTTGCATCAAATAAAAAATCTATATAATACTAACTATTTGAAAAAAGAATGTATTTTAGGAAGTTTAATATTTATTAATAAAAGAGTGGTTTGGATAAAATAGTATAATTTCTTTTTTCATAAAAATTATATTTACACATTCATACATAGCTACATGTATTTTCCCATTATATATTTAAATTTAAATGAATAATATCGATGTTGCTTACTTTAATACTTCCAGGCAGATGCTATATTGCTCGTTTTGATTCTAGATTTAAGTTGAATCTTATCCTTGAAACGCGGCGTGATAGAGAACCGATTGTTGTATAACTATTTCATATAGAAATTTATTTGTTTGTAGGTAAAAGCGACCCTTCAAGAAGATATCTAGCGAAAGCTACTGCACTGGACCGTTTGTTCGGACCAGCTTGGCTGCTGTACGGTCATTCATTCGCCGTTGAAAATGAACATGATCAAGCAATGGCTGCTTATTTTAAAGCTTCACAATTAATGAAAGGGTAAGAACGTTCTATTCTGTATAAAATAAATGCTAAATAAAACATGCTCCTAGTATCCTGCAACCATACTGCCATATATGTATATCATTTCTAATACCGTGTTCTTTGACTGTAGATGTCATCTGCCGTTATTGTATATTGGATTAGAATGTGGCCTCACAAATAATGTGCGTTTAGCTGAGAAATTCTTCCATCAAGCACAGAACATTGCACCGGATGATCCGTTCGTTATGCATGAGATGGGTGTGATTGCATTTCAGAATCTAGAGTTAGTGCAGTAGTATTTTTGCTTATAACAGGATAATTCATATAATGTCTGCTTTCATTGTAGCTATAAAGCTGCAGAGAAACATTTCAAAGATGCTCTGCATCGAATACGTAACTCACAGGATACGGCAATGGTAGAGAAATGGGAACCATTATTAAACAACCTGGGGCATACTTGTAGGAAATTAAAGAAGTACGAAGAATCATTAGACTATCACCATCAGGTATAACCACAGGAGTGGCTGAAGATGATATGATGCTGATATTAATGATCATTATTATTTAATATATAATAAATGTTAAACGTATGATCTGTCATAAATTAAACAACTGTTATTATGATGTTTTAGGCACTAGTACTATCACCGCAGAGTGCAGCGACACACTCGGCGATTGGTTACACTAAAGCACTGTTAGGACAAACGGAAGAAGCCGTGGACTGGTTCCACAAAACTCTTGCATTGAAACGCGATGATACATTCAGCTCAACTATGCTAAATTATACCCTGGAGCAATTGGCAGAAGAGTCACCACCATTTCTCGGTAACTGATTGGATATATCAATCAGGATTTACCTGATATAATTATTTGTTTACCAATAGTACATATACCTGTACTTATAAATTCTTTTTAGGTGCACCAGATTTCATTCCTGACTTTACTATTCGTTCACCAAAGACCCCCGGCCAGGATGTAAAGTTTATATATGATAACACATCGGACGCAGAAGAACGAGACACAGATAGTCAAGCCATGCAACAAGATTCAATGAACATCAATAATGATATGAGTATGAGTTTCGAAATAGAAATGCCAGATGTTAGCGGCCCAAAGTCATAATATTTCTGTTGATATTGTATAAGCAAACAATAAATACACAAATTGTATTCAATATTACTTAGGCTTTAAAATAAATATTTTGTATAAAATAAACGTACATTTATTATTAGTAGTTCGTTTTCAAATTTTGTAGGATTAGTAAAATATTTATTAGAAATAGATATGTATGCTGTGATATTATTATTCTAAATATTGCTAATACATTCTGTTCCTTACATTTGAATAATTTGTAGATAGAGAACATTACTGTACAGATTTTGATACTATCAGGCAGAATTAATTTCAGGGATTTACGCTAGATGTCAAACCATTGAGGCTTTTCCCGTAATAGTTACCATACGAGATATGAAGGGGCGGTCGTTGAAACATATTACATTACTCATTGTTTTAGTGAAATATTAGTACTGTTTTATTTTTCTATATTCAGTAATAAACATATCCAAACAAACTAACTTTATTGAAATAACAAGACAGGTAAGATTGGGTATTATTATTACTGAACTAGTATTTTTAGAAATGTTTAATTATTTAACAAACAAACTTGTGTAAAAATATTAAATACACGTGTTATAAATATAATAAGTAATACAGTGATTCATAATTTAGATAGATGAATCATTATTTTAGTCAAAATTAACGCAATATTTCAACATTCTACTTGCATTATTCTTGCACAATGTTGCTCATTATTAAATATAACACATCGGGTATAATATGAGTTTATTATTACAATTAGCTGGTCGTGATGATAAGAATCATCATATATCGGCTAATGGTTTAATTCAATGTCATTTTGAAACCGATCAGACATTAATTTCATATGTGCGCTTGTTTGGGTATCTCTGATTTGGCGGCAGATCCTTGCCCCCTCCACCTTTAATGGTATTGTCTTGGCCAATGGACGTGCAGTATCTCCTACTCCGCACGAAACATTACATGTTACTCCGGGCATTGAGTTTATTATGAAATTTCGGAGTTTGCCGAGCTGTTAATACTTGCAAACACAGTGCGTTGCGTTAACCGGTATAATTAAATATTGGTTTGAACTGTCGGTGTGTAGTATGTTTTCATATTTAACGTGTAACAGTGGCGTTTCTTTTAAATTCGGATCAATACAGCAATCGCCGTAGTGGTAAGATATGACTTGTTTCTAAGTGTATTTCAAACAATTACCGATATTGCCACATTGGACATACTGGTGGTGTATTTGTTTACAAACTTGCGTGTGTTGCGCACACATTGTTACATCGATTGTTGAACTGGCAACTGAATTTGTGCATTTGGACTAACAATGCCGGCATTGCAACAGGTGAGAAACGTTTATCTCATAAAATTCTACTCATTCTTTTATGTATTACTGATTAATTATTGTTATGTTTATTAAAACTGTTTGCTTTGTTTATTGTTTAGATTTGTGTTTGTTGAAATATGTTTTATCGAGTTTTTTTTTGCAAAATTCGTGAGTAGAAATTTGTTTCATAGTTGTTTTGCATTATATAATTTCTGACTATTCACATCATAGCCAACCATGTATACATGTTTATATTTTCTGCAAATTCTTGTGTCAAGTCATGTGTAAATGTTACTGTTTTTAATATTTGCAATATTAACGCGAATATTGCGTTATTTTTCGTACGTATACTTGTATTTGCAAGTAGTAGATTCGTTAAGAAAACGTGTTAAATTTCGAATTGCTGTATGTTGTTGTTTAGATGTGACCTAACAAGTTCGTTGAGTATAGAAATTAATTTATTCTAGAAAGATTTCATATGATACAGTATTTAATATATCACAATACTCATATGTTCTGGGCAAGTACACAAATATTTATGCGGTTTGCCAAGTAAGACCACCCACTTTACTGAATTATTTGACAACAACAACATATATTTTGCTTAATCCTTGGTCTTTCCATTGACTTGTGTTACCATTTACCGACAACCGGCGGAATATGACAATGTGTAGCTTGCACACAAACCTAAACATTTTAATAATTGTTTGTTTATAATTAAAACAAATAGCATTGAAATATTGATGTTAAGGTAATTCTGCTGGTATGTCAGTTTGATAACGTATCAAAACTGTGTTTTAAACAGTTCTTACGTCCATGAACTTCTTTCTTGAACTAATTATATTTCTAATTTTTTTTTGAAATTCTATTATACACAATAATAATTCTGATATTACATGTAATGAATGCTTTTGTAAAGACACTCATCTTCAGCTATTTGTTCGGCAGGGTTTCGTGTATAGAGAACATCTGTCCAGTTGTTCATGAATACGATGTGATGATTTTATAGTACATGTACTGTCGGGTTTTTTATATTAAGGATTAATTATAATTGCCCAGCAGGTCGTTGTTACGGGGCAGACGCGTACCGCGATATATATGTATGTACATACTTATTTTCTTATTATCTGTCTTGGAATATCTGATTTCCGTTGCCCGTAAAATCATAACGGTGTGACTAATAAATACCGGAAACTTACAAACTCCACCTGTGTATGTGTGTCTATATACACTTGTATATGAATATCTTTAATATGTATTAATATCATTATATTCAGTAACAACCCTCGGTACTGATAATATACGATATATTTTCGTAATATTATTTATATTTTGTCTGATAGTTTGTCTTTTGTGTTTTCTTCTTCACAGAATTTTACCAGATGTTTACTTAAAAGAATAAATGAGCTTTAATATGAGTATATAAGAAAAGGGATTAGGAAATAACAAATAAAATTTACTGTTATATAGCTTGTTGGTGATGGTATTGTATGTGCTAGCTAGGTGGTCCCTGTACTAATGTGTTTATTGAAAACACGCAGTATGTATCTGCGCCTTATTTTGACATCCATTGCTCCTTCATGAATGCGTCTTTTGTATAATTGCAGTTTTGTTTAGCCATATTGTAAGTTTAACATAACATTAATAGTTCTTTATTTGTATAAATATTAGAAATACATGAAGATGCTACATAATACGAACATATGAAAATAGAGAAAGATATATCGTATAAATAAGAATTAGTTAAGCGAACTTAGATAGAGACAGTGCTGTAATATACCAATGGCTACCATCATTCATTTTGATCATGTTCATATTTTATATCTGTAATTAACAAGCATAAGTTTTTAATCGCATGAGTTATTCACTAATGTTATCAGTCGTGGATTTGCGTTCCATGCAGTAACATATTGAAATGGAGAAGAACTCTGATTCTAAACATCTTAACTAATATTTCTTCCTTAATTATATATTTTTTAAATAAAATTCCAGTCGAACAAGGAAGCCTAGATCCGTTAAAACCGTGGTAGTTACGGCAGACTTTGTCAGTCACTGAGTGCGAATGACAATATAGTGAAATATTGTGTTGTACAGGACAGCTGACAGATTTGATATTAATTTTCTTACTTATTAAATATGCCAGTCTAAAATGTTTCTGTTGTCGATGACGCAAAAGGAATCAATTCTGGAATTTTCCCTGACTCCTTTACGTGCTAATATGGCGTACACTGGAATACTTCTATTCGTTAATTTGCTATTTAACGTGCAAGGGCGCTATGAATATTATATTCTGTCAATTTCAAAGAATATCATTGCTGTCTATACTTTGCAAATAAATAAATACATAAATTTTATTAGTTTCAGCATAACAGCATAAGTTTATTATTGAGATAATATAATAGAAAATCTAAAGCGATTTGATTCCAATGTTACATTTAACATCAACGAATACTATTTCAAGAATTCCAGTGAAATTGTAATGGAAATTAGTTCTAGAACATACTTGTACGCAATAACTTCTGAAAAGGTTTGTTCTTCATGAAACGATAATTTTACTCGTAAAAAGAGTGTAAAATTTTATTAACATCAGTATATCAATTCCGAACTTCTAGAAATACCTTCATATAAACGGGACAATATAATGCATACTATTATTTATATACAATATTAACATTACTCATATGAATCACTTTTATATAGCAGTATGCTGTCATGTAATTTCTTCCGGCAGATATTTATATTTTTGCAATATTAATAATTAGTGTAAGTTGTCAGGAAGTGATTTTGCAAAACAAAAGTCAATCATTAGTTGAAAGTAAATCCGAGTAAGGAAATACATTTATCCTTCGTTTTCTCGAAAGAAATATTTATTTTCTATTTGTTTAGATTTCTAGAGAATGTATTATGTAGATTGAATAATATAAATTTATTAGACGGATTATTTTAAAAATAGAATATGTTAAACATAAATATTACTCATGTTGTAAATATTTCTTATCGTTTAATATGTTTAATATCGTATGTATGTATGTGAATGTAATTGTGTATATTGTTTGTGACTGAATTCTGACAGAAGTTACTTGTAGAAACGGGGCCAATTAGTTTCCGATATGGACGATGTAGTTGTTCCGGGTGTCCGGATAACTTCCTGGCCTGGCCAGCGCGCTGCAGTCTCACAGTACAGGGCCGGAGTAAATGTTTTGTACTGCAGAATAACTACAAGAGTGTGATAGTATTACCTCTTCGATTTATATTCAAATCTCTTGCAATCTTTCCAGTCTAACGTGAATAACTATTGTTTAACAAATATACTCTGTCAGGGGAAGATTAGTCCGCAACCCACATTACACCGCAGTTCAACCCCCTGGTCTAGTTTCAGGGACATAAACTTTAACATCAATTATTTCTTATTTGCAATAAAATCAATAAATTTAGCCCATCAAAGTAGGATCATTATAACGTAAAATAATATTTTCTTTACCAGTAAATTTACTCTCTAACTAGTTACGTACTATTTGTAATATCTTCTGCGTATTGGATCCAGTAAGGTGAATATATATATAAGTAATATTATGTGTACATGATGGTCATTGGGGGCCAAGTACGGCCCTGTACGTGCGTGTGAGTGTAGCTCGTGCCGTGTCGCACACGAACCTGTTGAATGTGCAGACGGCGTGACGCCCCTAAGCGCCTCAGGTGGGGCCCTGCTGTGCGTTTACCGTCTCTTTATTCCGCTAATAAAATCTCATTATCTAGTGGTTAATTTGATTTAACTTTTATAATAATCACACACCATCGCCATTACACACACAGCTCTCAGACACGTGGACATATTTATGTAGAAAAACTGATCTATATACTTCTTAATTACGGGAGAAATACAATAATTTTGTATATGGCATGCGGAGAACATATTCAAATGAATAGTATTAATATTGTAAAAGATTTGTACTTTCTTGTAGAAGGTATAAAGTATATATTCAACCAATATTTAATATTAAAATAATAATTATTGATAACAGCTGCCTGTTTATAGAAAACTATCTTATACCTACAGCAGCGTTTGGCTTGTGTAAATACAAAACATCATATATTTTGTAAATGTTTTATGATGTGAATGTAAGCATGTTTTTACCGATTTGAGACCACACACATGCGTTGAATATATTAGAAGGGTTATTAGTCACATGTTGGATACATTCTGACATTTATGGCATTTCTCATTGTACTGTAATATATTTACTTTTCTTAAACGATGTGTTGTTATTCAAAACAAAATCACCATGTTTATACTCTGGGATACAGATACGTAGTACAATCTATACATACTGATATTCTCTGGGCCAGACTTTTCTATTAAAATATACTCTATTGCTCTATAAAATATACAGTTTTAGTTTTAGTAGCAAAAAGTAAATACTTGTCGTGAATTCGTAATAACCAGAAAAATACAATTTTAAGCTACCGTTTCTTTACACCAGTAATTATGCATCAGCTGCTTACTACCTGTATTTTATATTCTTCCGATTTCAATCTGAAATAAAAACCCTGGTGCACCAGGTGCTCTAATCATTGTAAAACTTATGGCTGAGTGTGCATGATTGTGCAGGTGTCCATGCCAAATACACCGTCGGACTGTAGCACACCCGACAGTACCGGAAGTTTTGGTGCCACTGACATACTCCTGCGGCACTCAATCAACTCACTTCTGGACCATGATCTCATGCCGCCCCCAGCCCAACCGAATTGTGCAACCAGCCAAACGCATGCAGACGGCACTCTGCCAGAAGGTAAGGAAACATACTGCAACTTTATACATAAATTCTCACTAATTTTATATCAGTTTGTCCTCCGACGTTTGTTGTTATTTTCAGTGTAAATAAAACTGTCAATTGAGAATAAGACTTCAGTTTATTACTACTGTTGATAATACAATTGTTTAATCGGTTCCTGGTCCGAAAATGACATATTTCATTTAGTACTTTTTTGCTCTTGATTTACTTAGATACTAATTAATAATTGATTTGGACCTTAACTGGCAAGCCGTTAATATAGTTTTATAATCACAATAGTTATATTTTATCAATTAATTGCAATATTATCGCACGTGGGCGGGGTTTCTATCCATAACATTGCCGCGATTGTTTATTTGAATTCAAGGTTATGAAATGTTGATGAAAATTGATACAAAATTTAATATTTCAAATATCAAAGTAAAATATATCTTCGCATATCAGGTATCCTTGTCACAGATATAAATAATTATTTTTTTTATTATCGTGGCCTCATTTCTGGTTTAACTAAGACCGTTTTATTTGTGTATGCATATTTTGTTGAAAATTCAAGTCGAATAAATTGTGTTAAGACTTTTAGTAAATTTATTAGATTTTCCCGCAATAATGTTGGCCAGTGTGTCATGTATCAATAAAGCTTATGGACTGACATTCAGTACGCTGAACATGCGATTTCTTCCTCTGAAAGTTATGTTACGGAAACGTTACTTCTTACCTTGTGTATTGATAGCCGAACAACTAGATGTATTGTACTTTTCTACACAAATTATGACCGTACGTCCGCCTTTACCACAAATTAATTCTACATTCACTTGTAGTAAATTCTAGTATTTGTTTTTGGTCTAGATATAACTTGTTTCGTCATATGTTTATAGAAATTTAATTAATTTAAAATATAATATGTAATATTTTTCATTGCTTTGAATCCATAAGATCAATTCGTATATTCGTAGTATCTGCATTTATCTAATAGGAATAAAATTTCGGTTAGGCTATAAAATTCGAGATTGAAATACGATGGATATCAGGTGTACGGGGCCACCTGTTGATTAAATGGCTCAAGGCCACTGTATGCATTAAACCGCCCAGACGAGAATCATGAATAAGTACCGCCGCCGTCGCCATACGTGCTCAATGTAAAGGAGTGCCGGTTTCTTAACCGTTACGGTCCTGAAACGGACATCCTGCGCTTACATACAGTCACTATACAGATAAGGATTTAACATTTTACCACTGACAAACTGTAAATTTACAGGCACGCAAAAAGTAAATATTGTTATATGAATATACAGTAGTTTAATGTCATGAGATAAACATTTAACTAAAATAATTCTACCCTCAACCACTCGTCAGAATGTACGTCATTGCTTTCATGGACAGTTCTTTTAATACAAGTCTGTATCTGTTTAGATATCAGTTGTGATTGAAACTGTTAATCCACGCGTGAAATGAAGGTGTAATTTAATTTTCCTGCAATGTCATCTTTTTTTCACTTGCATCTCACTAAAACAATAAGCACTGTTTAACAGTTTATAATGCATAATTTTTCAATTAAATATTGAACTGCGTCTGTGTTTAATATTCTCGTAAAACTGAAATAGTACGCAAACACCAATATATATTCTGATGGACCAATGCTATGCTAATTTTATTAGACCATATAGCATTCACTATTAATCTTTCATATTACAAATATTTTCATAAATAGCAATGGTTTATATAGCTTTTTCATCAAAACACTAATGCTTATTAATTGCCAAGTAATACGACCATTTGTATGTAATCGTCATATCATTTGTCGAGTTGGTGACACGTTTCTCATTCATTTCAGAAATAGGTTTCTAATTAATTAACGCTGCAGCACAATCATTTCTTAATGAGAGCACATGCTTGATGCTGTATACTTGCAAGTTTACAAAGTGGATTGTTAAAATTTATTAGATTTCCTTCCACATCGACGAGACATGTGTAAACACAGCAATCAATATAGATATTCGCGAAACTATAATCGAGAAATGAAAAGAATTGCGAATCGGTCGTAAACTGTTGCTATGCACACATCTCGTGATCGACTCCTGGTATGTAGACTGGCTGCTTCCATAGTGCAATAGACTTGTCTACGAACAGTGTACGGGTTTAAACTGGCAACGAGAAGAGAGCTTACAACATAATATACGCGACGAAGAAATTTAAGACGGAATATTGTTGCATATCCGCGCGTTACTGTGAGGGCACTCTGGCTGCAATGCAGCATCATAAACAAGATGGAACGTCGGCCAAAATAGTTCTCTCAACAAGTACAGTACCAGTGCAGTTGTTGTACAGGGAGTTTTCTATCTTCAAATCTTTATTCGTATGATTTTAAATATTTCCTATACCGAGTTTACAGTTTAAAGTCAGTAGCAGACAGCTGAACACCACCTAAAAGTCAATTCAGCAACAGTTATAGATGCACAATTGTGCTGATCGTGATTGTTTTGACTTCTGATAAAAGAAATAATAATAATTTGGTTCTTTATTTAACCATCTGCTGAACAGATTATAATACAATCTTGTGTCTTTTGTACCATCCAGCGTCACCTGCAAAGTACACACATTGTTCCTTGCGTACATTGACGCTACCAAATGAAAACTTCACAAAGAACTTGTTGAAAATCTGCAGTCGCAATAGACAAACAATTGTGTTTGTATCATGTTAAGTCGGCGGTAAAGTTTTACATTGTAAATAATAATTTGAAAGAACAGCAACTTTGACAATAGCCCTATCTTTGCAACAAGCTATTTCTAGCTAATTTGTACTGTACCAAAAAAAATACTGGTTGTATTGTAGTGCCCTGTATTGCAACATAAATATTTTATGTATGTGTAGCTAACGTTGGTAAATATTTAATGACAGCTGATTGGTTTATTTAAATTTTGTTTTGTTCTAATCGCAGTAGTTGCTGTAGTAATTTGTTTGGTCATCTATGCAATTGTTTCTTCTGTCAGATGACAGCAGAAGTAGTGTTATAGTTACTGTAACATTGTGCTGTTATAAAGTGTGAAAATTGTGCAAAATTTGCATATTATCCTGTGTATTCATACAAAGATATTGTCTTTCAGCTCTCGACGCCATGTCCATATCGGAGTTGTTAGGACTCAACTCTCCCCGTGGTACGCTTATTGGCAGCTCCTTCGGGAACTCACCCACAGAAGGCTTGTACACTGCGCCGTCCCGAAATTATCAGGTAATTTACACAGGACTTAAGTAGTTAGTAAGACGTGGGCACATTTAAGTGCAAATTTTTGCAAAACTCTTGGCTGCCTCTGCATGTTAGAACTGAGTAGAATAACATTGTTTTCCAGTAATGATTTGATTCAACATTTAGTTTATTTATTTACTTCTATTTCCATTCACGACATAATGGTACGAATTTCTAATTAAGTATAAGATACTGAACATTGTACACTATCAGTTGAATTAATTTAATATTTTATAATCTGCAATAATGGGTGAGACGAGGTGGAATAAACATGTATTAAAATATTAACGTTATTGTTTACTTAATGAAGTTTACATTTAAAAGAGTAATATTAAGTTCGGTTAGTAGGTTATATAGTGAAACAGCTGTGCAACTTTTGTGGTTCATTTCGGTTGATTTTTGCATTTGCTTGGTGCATCATTATCTCGCCGTGTGTCCGTGCCAACTCGTGTAATTTCAGCCACATTTAGTGCTGATAATCTGGCGGGCTGTGCGCCTCTATGTTTGACCCTATTTGTAGTTAGTTATAATGAATTAGGAAGGTTGCCAATGGCAGTTTCCCCAGTTAGTTACATAAATCTCTCGTCCCATTTAATATTATTGCAATTGGCAGTCGATGTTCAACAAATAAATCCATAAGATTTATTCTTTACAATATTTCTCCAGATGCTTGTTGTTATTTTGTCAATATAGTGTGTGTGTAATTGATATTGTAAGTCTCTCTCAAATATTTCCCGCCCTTTAAAAAAATACATTTAAAGCACGCCAAAGTAATTTTGCTGCGGTGCTGCTGTTGTGACACACAGTAGAGCATGTAGAAGGGGGTAAAATATATATCCCCCGCCTAAGGTCGGTTTCTAGAAAACGCGCGTAAATCCGTCTTTGACTATTGCCGCCGCCGCCGCCGCCGCATAGAATGTAAACTCACTTCTGCCTTGCATCGTCGTTGTCTTAGGTTTTAGTATTACTCTAACATTCACTAGTTAAACACGTGCAAAATGTTTCAACATTTGTGTCGTCCATTTGTAAATCGGGATAATAAAGAAAAGCGAAAAGTAAGTTGAAATTTTCTACTTTAAGATTTTACTGTAGTTAATTCTGTGTTATATCTGTAATATTTGTTTCGTAGTTTTAATTACACATTATCATGGGGTTTTGTATCGTAAACTCTAATTTCACATAATAATACTGCAATTGCTTCATTGTTTTGTTGCTATTTACATTGAGTAACGTGTGCCGGTAATTAATAATAAATATTTTGTATCTAATTACATATTTCGCGCTTGGTATATGAAAAATTATAAATACGGTACAGAGTTGGCTCATGTACGTTTGTTAGTATTGAAAGTTTTTTAACAATATGTGCAGAAAAAAAAATCTCCAATCCGCTTCTGTTATGATACGACTGGTAGAACACATAATATTAACAGGATGTGTATTTCTTAACATTTCTAATTTTGTGTAATAATCATAAAAATTAATGTTTTTCATTAATTAATAACTATGGATGCGTTTAAAATTATTTCACTAAATAATACAGCACTAGTATAAAATGAACGTTTTAAGATTAAATACGTTTACATTAAATTAATCTTGTTTTATGGTGTGTTGCAAGGACAGAAATTTATTATTTTCGCTCGTTAATTGACGGCAACATTCAGAATGTAATCATTAAAGACATCATATGCTTTCAGGATAACCAAAAAGCTCGTGAAAAGTTCAATTATGGACTTGCCATGAATACACCACCGTTGAATTCCATTTCACGCAATATGGAACCATTTGCAGCCTGTACTCCGCCAGCACCCGCCTACATTAACACCAGATTGGGCAGAAATTCAGCATCATTCAGGTAAGAACATCACTAGAACAAGAATATATTAGTTTCCATGTTCTACTTCTTGAAAGTGCAATAAAACTGGTTGTACACCCGCAATACACCGGTGTTATACTGGTTACTTGCGTGTTTTCCTGCAAAGTATGAACTGTCAATATTAATGTTTATATATTATATACAGTGATGCTAGCACCGGAGGAAGTCCAACAGGCTTAGAACCATGTCTTTTCCCAATGGGAAACTCCAGTTCTCGTTCAAATTCACCTGCCGATTCAGACGTAAGTGGCGTGTCCAGCATTGAGGGTAACATAACAGAACTCATGGTAAGAAAATGCAATGAACAGATTCGATCTTTTTATTATGCATATTAAATGTTTAAATTTTTAAACTGTGATAATTGTAAATTTAATTGCAGAATTCGTTGGCCTTAAATCACGGTATTGAGTCGAACAACCTATGTATGAATAATGGTGTGAATCCAAATGCTGGCTTGCCTGCCAATTTCTTAAACTGTGCCACTGAGTTGGAGTTGGCCAATCTGCAGAATCTTCAAGCCATCCATACATTCAAGTATCTTCAGCAACCACCGGCGTTTCTTGGATCGCTCTTCCAATGTACACCCGCCTGTTCTCGCAATAATAATCAGGTAACAGCTACTGTCATATTTCTAGAGATTTCAACTACGATTTTAAGCATTGAAAACTATCTTGTACATTTCATTAAATTGTTATGTAGGAATGTTCTCTATTGGAATAATGCAACATTAACAACAACATCATTTTCAGATGCTTGATAAATTGGGTGCTGTACCCAACTTAAATCTTCTATCTTCGGTCGGCCAGAATCAAGAAAACTTAGCTCTAGATCGAGCAGCCAGATTTCATCGCAACTCCGCATGTATGTATTTACACTTGTCTCCATCGAAAATTGTTCTTACATTATATATTTCTATTCATTTTTGCAGCCCTGTATGATGCCACATGCACATGGAGCGGCTTGTTACCACAACGTACTCAGAAGGCTACCGGTTACTCATCCAAGGTATTATTCATAAACTTTATGCTGAGTGTCTAGGACCAGATTTAACTTAATGCTACTAGACAAATTCGGTATTGTTCGTTTTGATTTGAGCTTTAATTTAAGTCTCGTTCTAGAAACTTGACATTACTTTACTCAGTAAATAATAATGGAATGTTTGTGTACAGGTATTTTTGGGCGGTGTTCCATGGGACATTTCCGAACAACTGTTAGTGAAAACATTCAAACCATTCGGACCAATCAGAGTCGAGTGGCCCGGCAAAGAGAAACAAGCGTGCCAACCCAAGGGTTACGTTTATATAATATTCGAATCGGAGAAACAAGTAAAATCGTTACTTCAAGCTTGTACCCATGATTACGTGAACGGAGGAAGTTGGTTTTTCAAAATCTCATCTATGCGAATGAAATCAAAAGAAGTACAAGTAATACCGTGGATCATTAACGACTCGAACTATGTCAAATCCACATTACACAAATTAGATCCAAGCAAAACGGTGTTTGTTGGAGCCTTACATGGTATGCTGAACGCAGAAGGATTGGCCAAAATTATGAATGATCTGTTTGAAGGTGTTATATATGCTGGTAAGTTTAAATTGTGATATACTCACTCATATGATGATACATTTGAACATTGTACAGTGTTTGAGTATATGATTTATAAATTTCAGGCATCGACACTGATAAATACAAGTATCCTATTGGATCAGGCCGCGTTACTTTTAATAATCCTCGTTCATACATGAAGGCTGTGTCGGCGGCTTTTATAGAAATCAAGACTACTAAATTTACCAAAAAGGTAAATATCAGATTATTCTTATTATTTGCTAGCTTTAATTTTTAATATTGTTCATTAATCTATTGCCTGTTTACCCAGTCTATAGTACATATTGGACATAGTAGATGTATATATATATATGTCACTGATTATTTCCTTTATACACTTGGTAGGTCCAGGTTGATCCGTATTTAGAAGACTCGCTGTGTTCCGGTTGCGCTGTGCAACAAGGTCCGTATTTCTGCCGAGAATTGTTGTGCTTCCGTTACTTTTGTCGCTCATGTTGGCAATGGCAACACTCGCAGGAATCCGCGATGCGCACTCACAAACCGCTCATGCGCAATTCCAAGACTGCAGTCCTGGTTGGTCTCAATGTGGAACCCGCACAGACAAACAACCATAACAACACTAGTAACAACACCAACAACTAACCTCGGCAAGGCGATACACGCAAGTACTTGATAATAACAACAACTACAACTGTCATTAAAACAGCCACAACTCACCTCGACAACAACACAGCACGGTAAACGCGAGCGAAGCAACGTACAACGAATTATATATTATATTCACATATAATATGTGTGTGTTTAAACAATGGACATTGCACAGTATGACGACTGAACTGAAGCACCGCCACCTCGCCTCTCATCCAAGTAACTACATTACTATTTATATACTATTATCTCGTTATGTATATGTATGTATGTATAGTATTATTGGATGTGTGTGTGTGGATATTGGGGGGTGGTTGGTGGAAATGTATGTATATATTACATATGCATACGCTGTGCTACTAGTTTTTAAATCTTGCTTACGGATAGCCGCATATTTTTCAATTTTGTAGCTAATACAACTGAACGCCACTTTGGATGGTAGGCCTTTTAACTTAAATTTACGACGGTGTATGTGGCAAAGTGTACACTGCTTTTATACCAACACGTCCTCTCCGCTATTTCTTATATATTTTTGCTTTTCCTCTCCACTCTGTAACTATTTATCTGTCGTTCTGTATAGTAACGTTAGTTTTTAACCGCCCATGAAACAGCTCGTCTGCCGAGTTCATCACTATTCGTTTATCAGTATTAACTTATATTTTTAATGGACACTTTGCACGGGGCCTACCCAGCAAATTTTCGCATTTATTATTCTTTTCCTCTCTCCCCGCTCTGTCTGTGTGTCATTAAATTATACATAACAGGTTCACTGGATCTCGATATCACGTTTTATAATGATTTTTACCAAGCGTGTGTAAAGCGTTTACAAACATACCAGGTTTTTATATATTTTGTTTTATTAATGAAGATTAATTTTGGAAGTGGCACAGCACTGGCACCATATCTATTTACCATATTATTATTATTATTATTTAAAAGTAAACTTTTATTGAACAATACGGGAAGTTAATCTTGTTTTAGGAAGTGATTTTGTTTTGAATTATTTTACATTGTCGTTGGTCGGTCGGTTAGTGGAAATAAGTAATATGTACGACCATGTCGGGTTACTTTAAGCTGAAGAAGAAGAAAGAGATGATGATGATGATTTGTTTACAATAGATAGATAGATATATATATGTAGTATTTTTGTATTTTGATGGTATTGATTGGGTTTTTTAAAACGATGCTTTTATCACGGCTCACAGTGCTGGCTACTGCAGTTTGGTAGGCTACAACTACGTTGCTAAGACTGTTGTTTGACATGTTGACGAACATTGCTACGAAACACGGTCTTGCGATTTTGGATTCCTAGAAGTTTAATAATTATTTAAGTTTTGTTTATTTTTGTACTTACGTTATTATTTTTTTCTTGGTAGTGCTACCAGCACAGTATTTATTATGAATTATTTTATTTTCTGGTCACATTGTTACGTTCAATCAATTGAACATATTGTGTTTAAGTTTTTTGAGATTAAAAAAGCATATTCTATATATATACACACCTTTATACCTAAGTTTTACCATTTTTTTACAACGTTATAAGTGTTATCTTACAAGTATGTTTGATTGTTCTGCAGTATTTCGGTGATGGTTTGTGGATTGTGGGTATGGTTTTGTGGTTCCTACTGCGCATGCTTCGTTCTTCCTAGTTCTTGTCCGTCTACAACCTACCTATCCTTGATTAACTGTTACGGCATCTGATCATGCGCACTGAGGTCGAACGGAAGCTCTCCATTTACTTCCATTCCACTTGAAGCCAAAGTTGAATCGTGTTCCTTTCTACATTGATTACGAGATTAATGTTCTAAATGTAGTATAGTTATGTGTTTTTATATATATATGTTAAGTTACTGTAGTGTTTTAGTTAACGTATTATTTGATATTGACCGTCATGTTACGGCCATTTTACGTTTATTGTTCCTTCATTTGTGATTATACCAAATAGGGTTTTTTTTATGTAATAATTTTAGTAATACGCCGAGTTTAGCTTTTATAATCCAAGAGATCGAAATTTCTTATCCATTGCATTGCATTTTGTATATCATACCAGCACAATTCTTGTATGATTTCATCAGTCACAAGACTGTGTCCTTTTGTATAATCACTCAGTTTTTTAGATAATTTTATATATTCGTCCAGCCAAAGTTTTGGTTTGGAAACTTAATTTTAATCAACCATAATATATCATACATGCACCCGATTGTAGAGTCCAGCTGTTAGAATGTACTAAGGAATTATTTAGTACAGAAGTATTTTCACATTATAACTGAACAACTAGAATAAATAGAAAACATTTAGTTTGGTATATAACTGATGTATCAAACTGAAAGTATCAATATTTTCATGCTCTTAGGAAATTTAGATTAATAGTTACTTGAATATCGGGAAATTCACAAAAGATTATACATATTAATATGAAAATGGAAGTTTTATAAACACAGTATGAACCAACGTATTCTTACACTAATTTATTTTTGTGAATTTCCTTAATTTTGAAAATGGTCCAAATAATCTTTGGGTGCTTTCTATTCAGACAGATACCTGTTGTACATACGCTCAAAAGTCGCACTATGTTTTTAAAGTAAATTTTAAATGTTCATAATTTTAATCTGTAAAATGTGAATGCATTGGATATTTAGTAACTGTGTTTTCCGAACTGTTGTAACGTTACTCCTGTGTTTGTGTTCATGTTTCCTCCGTAGGTAACGTTTATGCTAAAACAGAATTGCCATTATTTTATTGGTTGTTGTTGGGAAACGCTGGTATTTTTTATTGAATCAGGAGAATAGTGTTGTAATATTAAAACATTACAATATTTCCTGTTTTATTTCATTCCATTTCATCCAAGTTATATCTGAAATATACATAATTGTTGCATTTATATTTATTAGTTTCAATTCTTAGCCCTTAGAACAAATAGCAAATGAGTGAAGATTTGCTCATTTTATTGTTAGTGAACTATTTGTTTAAATAAAAGAAAAATTAGCTTGTTAAATATTTCATAAGTAAAATTTTAATTTCATTTAATGATCTTCCATTAGTAATTATACATTTGTTCCTATATTTTTTGTATTCCTTCTGTTTATATTTGCATACCGAATATTTTTAGATACAGAGTATATAGATATTTTTAGCATAAAATGTTCACGAATAGAGCAATAATTACTTAAAATATCGTATTACATTTACAAGATATATATTTTGTTGGAAATGATCTTGATGAAATAAAATTACTCGTATTTTATATGTATACTATTTATTATAAAATACCAATTTCAGATACAAACTTTTATCAACCTTACTTACAGTTTCTAATAACAATTATTATTAAAATATAAATACTTATTTACATACCGGCAAGTATAAATAGTTAACAAATACAAATTTCCATACCCAAATAAAACTTAATCATATACTTTCACCAACGTTAAAATTGTATGCTCCATTCATACTTTGTTACATTGTTAATCAAAAACAACATCATGTTCTTAACAGTTCGATCGGCGCCATGATTCTCTTCTATCGGTAACTTATAATCAGTTCTGTCTCGTAAGTCAATTGGTTGCAGTTCTCAAATATTACTGAAGAGATCTCTTTGCGAATATCTGATATATTCCCAACACTGATGAGAGTGTTCCTATCAGACCAACATGCCAACTCTTCAGTTTAGATGACCAGAGGAAGCCTGGTGGTAATGTGTTGATAGCATGTATTAAATCCAGAGACAACCGAACACATGTCATCGCTTCTAACTTCTGTCTACCGATTATCTTAATCAGATTCTCTCTGCACACAAAATTAACACATACAACATAATGACTAAACAAAATTATACATACTATAAACAGTGTGATTCGATAATAGAATTTTTTTACACTGTTATCCAGAAAGTCGTATATATTAACATTGATAATTTAGTGGCATAAATAATGCTTTTAAAATATGTAATGACATTGGTTTTTTCGGTATAAAACATATTTATCGTTTTTTTTTATCCAACAATATTCCTTATCAACATGAATAAGTGTCTAACATGTCGTCATAGTAAATTTATGGTACAAAAAACTTACTTGAATTCAGTATCCATTGAGGCACGCATTTTATTTTTTTGAAGGTAGCTCATGTAACGCAAAGATCTGTAAATATTTATATAAAAATAACTACATGTCGTTCCCATTTTGTAACAACACACTTCTGTTTTTCATTTATGAGTATCATACACATTCTTATGCGTATTTATTTTAATGTTTATATATTGGTACGTACTTCATTAATGTAAGATATATAGAGGTCACCCAGAATATAGAACTAATTACGTCCCACTTCTCGCAATCAGCATTTATCAGCCGGTGCTCCGCAAGCCATGACATCTTTTCAACAGGGTAGTACACTTGGTCAATTATATTCGTTATAACACCCAGAGACGACATGATTCGATCAGGTTCCTGTACATTAGTTACAATAGAAATACGATATGCATATTTTAACGCAAATACCTACTTCTTTACCAACTCCATATTCCAAGGTATATTTGAGCATTGGTAAATCATCCAGTAATCTGAGGGTTGCTCGAGTTGCAGACATTTGTGAACTAAATACTTGGAAACGTTTAGCAAGCAAATCATCTTTGGCTAATCCTCCAATTAATTTTGTACTGTAGCATAAAGTTCGAAGAATCTGTGAATATTCATTAATAATTTTTTTAAGTGATGAAATATTTCATCAGCAATTTTAATACCTTATCTCTGCCTTTGTATGTATCCAATAAATTGCAGATTTCTTCCAAAACTGATTTATTTGTTTTTGCCATTATTTTGGATTTGAAACTTTAATTATTATAGCACTGTTATGTCACTTAAAGTCAACAAGAATCAAGTGTACATCGAGCATATGCTAAGTAATAAATGCGAGGCACAGAACAAGGTTCTTTGACTAGTACACATAGCACCTCTTACTTCTCCATGTCACACCTGTTTAAAATATGTACAATTGAAGGTTATGCAAAATGTCATTGTATAATCGACCGTGTTGTACATATTTTGCACTCTACATATCTATGTAGATATATAATCTTGAAATGTGTCACAATATTTGTTTAAAGTATTTAATACGATAAGAATATTTACCACAATATAAATTTTTTAAATAAATATTTATTTGTATAATCTCACAACACAAGGGAAGGAATGTACGATACTGTAAATTAGCTGTGGGGATATTATTTGTAGAAAGCTTTTCGGTAATTTTGTTATTGAACAACACTTTCGAAGAAAATATGTCATTTTCATAAATTTTCAATTTTGAATTTTTCTTTGGTAAAACTAAAGTTTACTAGATTTGAAGCAACTAGGGAATTTTTGTCAGTTGTTGTCGACCGCAAAAGATTATGTATTTATTTGTGGAAATGAATTAAATAGTAATTCCAAGTATGACAAATATCTGTGTAATTCAAATTTGATTGTTTAATTCTTCGCATTTCTTCACAGTATAAATTGTTATCTTTTTTAGCGTGTTACTTTGTATATAGACACTTTTAAGGTTAACCACACTCGTAACATAGGAAATATTTCGTTCAAAAATGTTTAATTTAAGCAAATTATCATTGCGGTATATGCAACCGACATCGTTACGAACAGTATTGCGGCTAGCTAATTATTCCACGGCTCGACCAACAGTTGTACGAACTCCTATTGACACTGTGTCGGTGAATGAAACCAGTGTTTCGGATGGTTTAAAACAAGAAAATATATCGCAACAATCTGTGCACAAAGTGAAGGAAGTACATACAACTGGACTGGTTGCTGCAGCATTTGCTTCACTGCAAGAGGAAGAAAATATACCGGCTTCAAAACAGAAACCCACATTCATTGAGAGGAAGATCTCGAAAGCAACTACATTGAATGAATTGTTAGCCATAAATGAAGACAATGGACTTTCTAGACATCATGCACTGAAGGTAGAATAGTTTGTTTTGATTATTAGTTAAAGTTATGTGTAATAACTTAAAAATAATTAAAATTATATTTTGTAGATTGTGTCAACATTAGCACAATGGTCAGCATCAGGAAAAATCGAATTGGCGGACTTTGAAACTGATCCGAGATTCGTGAAACTGTGTCGAATTTTAAGTCGTGGAACAAACAGAACTAGATTTCCTCCACGTAACGGGACCAGGGGAGATGATTTGTCTATGGTGCTGGGTGTCACAGGAGATGACGAAGCTGCGAAATTAGTAGCGAGCATAACTTTGCCACAGATGATCAAAGTAAGTGATCTTTACTTACTTGTAACTTCAATAAATATGTATATGATTACGTTAGTATAATACTTTGTAATTTTTTCATGTTAGTATGTACTACAATTCAGCTGATATTTTACATTAATGTGTTCTTACCTTTAGGTAATGTCTACGCTAGCACAAAAGAAACGACGTTCAACACCGTTACTGCGTTCATTAGCGTACAATATCAGCCGCAGCACCACCAAGTTGGATTTGAAACAGTGTGCAGATTTACTGTACAGTATGACCATCCTGAACTTCCCCGAAACAGTGTTGTTGGAACGGATCAGTAACGATACGATCGAAGGTTTAGAAACGAATACCGATCGTAGTGCTGTTGTAGGGTCGATACTTACAAGTATCGGTCTATTACGATACAGAGATCCAGGTAATATACTACGAGAGTATATTTAGTTATAATTCCAAGTCTTCAAACATTGTCACACTTTAGTCAATAATTAGTGTTTCATTTTTCTCAGGACTTTTGGATGCTTTGAGTGAATGGATGTTAAAATTTCAAAGTATATGTCGTTCTCAAGATATATCAGCACTTTTTCAAACTTTAGCTGTTGTCAGTCATCAGCCTACGAATGCTGAAAGTTTATATAAGGTATGTATTGAATGTAACGATTAGTCTGTCTAATTGAATTATTGGCGTTACACCTAGATAATATTGTGGTATTATTTCAGGTATTCATACCACAGTTACATATTGCCGATACACCTAAACTTTCAGCTTGGCTAGACATTGTGTGGTCTTTAGTGGTGCTGAATCGAGCTACATCTGAACATATAGCCTCTGTTCTACAACCAGAGTTCATAGAAAAATTACAAAGTAAGAGAACTTCTTTATTATATACAATATTAATTGAAACAACCATTTTACATATGTTTCTTGCTATAGACGGATCAAGTTTAAGCACATCATTGAAAGTCAAGTTACTGAATATCAGTGCTGCGGCAAAGTATCTATTGCCGACATACACAGGTCCACAGTTGGCTGAAAACTCTGAAGTACGATCAATCACAATCACGAGAACGAAAGAGAAACAAATGATGGTATCGTCCATGTTGGATTCGTTGGGTAGTTTATTCTCATCCAGTGCCTACTTAAAATGTAACGTTAATTCTGGAATGGGATTCGTAATAGGTATGTGTATATATTTATATTAAATATATTTCAATAAGTTCACAATCAGTTTGCTGTATTTATACCACTACCTCCTCGATAACATTGTACTTCAGGTTGTGTACACTGTAATCGGGAAGGTTTAGATTTCTATATTAGTAGAATAATATAGTGAATTTTTTAAATGTTAATTTACAGATGGCGAATGTGCGGTTGACAAAAAATGCAATCCAGTACCAGTGGCAACAAAACAGTCTGCAGATCAAACAAGGTAAGTTGTAAATAATTACTTAAATATAAATTTTTTACATTTTGTATTTGTAACGAAAAATCTCGTGTGTATTCACTATTGTAATTACCTGCATGATATAGCAGTCACAAGCGAATTATAGTGCCAGTGAAGTTTAGTTTCAATTGTATAGCCTGATAAAGTTTAATCAATCCTTATATTTTGTTATCTCTTAGCAGTACATATTTATAAGTAGTGTAATTCTGCTAAATTGCATATGGTCTATGCTGTTTCATCCTAGATATAAGTAAAAACCACGACCTGCCTGATTAGAAGTGCACAATGTTATTGAGAAAGTCGTGCGTAATACAAAAACATTGCGCTGGTTTCAGAGTGGCCATATTGGCGTACGACTACCATGACATGTGCCGCGGGTGTAGTGTACCCCATGGAGCCAACACGCTCGCAGTCCGATTGCTGGAAACACAAGGCTATAAACTAATGATTGTACCGTACACAGATTTTAATCCACGTGACAAACTTGTACAGAGAGTACAGTATTTAGAGAAACAACTTAAATCCATCACTAGCCAAGCTTAGTTAGTTACCTGTTAATATATATAATTGTACATCTTAGGTGCAAATAAATCTACTCGATAATTTATTAAAACTTTACATGTGTACATTCATACTAATAATTAAAATTTAATAATCTTTAATGGAAGCGCATAACAAAAATTCAGTAAATTTTTTGGAAATAATTTATTTTTCACTACTGTTTCTTCTAAAATATTAATGTAAAGTAACATAAACATTTTATATTGTTCATATTATTTGTTTTAATAAATTTGTTGGTATATATTTGTTCTATGTGTCGAATATCCTACAATACAGGTTTCAAATTTACCGCGTTTCAGAATTGACAGTTATGATTCACAAAGAAGAAGAACGTTATTTTTGAAATACAAACTGTAGTAACTGGTAGTAACGAATTTTATTGTGTTTGACAGTTTTTGATTTTTAGCTAGTATTGTGTAAATAAAATATAACTTTTTATTTAA
Source organism: Calosoma granatense (assembly GCA_022063505.1). Taxonomy (NCBI): domain Eukaryota; kingdom Metazoa; phylum Arthropoda; class Insecta; order Coleoptera; family Carabidae; genus Calosoma; species Calosoma granatense. The sequence continues at coordinate 1,437,142 of JAGJTL010000054.1, forward strand.
CATGTCCCAAACAAGTGTGAATAGTGATGATCCCAGTTTAGAACATAACTTTCGAGGTCACAAAAATACAGTAACCGGCTTATCATTCAGTTCTGATAACAAACAACTTGCAAGTAGCAGTCACGACCATTCAGTTGTCATTTGGAACCTATTTTCTAATTCTTCACGGTGTTACAATTTTACTGGTCATACGGATATAGTAACATCTGTAGACTTTTCACCAAATGCACAGTTGTTAGCATCAGCTTCACAGGACCGGACTGTTCGATTGTGGGTGCCTACTATTCGTGGAAAATGTATGGAATTCAGAGCTCATTCTGCCTCTGTGCGGACTGTTTCATTCTCACCTGATGGTACAAAGGTATATATACGTTTATACAAGTTTCAAACTATTATTAAGTTATGGAAGTACACCATCTTTCAAGCATTTAGCGTCGACGCAATTAGTTTAAATATTCTACACAAGTTCTGTTAGTATAGCAATTGATTTTATTGAGTAATATTTAATTACAGCTAGTCACTGGATCAAATGATAAAGTAGTAAAGTTATGGGAAGTGAGTCGTCGTAGATTTATTACATCTTTCTCATCGCACACGAATTGGGTGAGATGTGCGAAATTTTCACCTCAAGGTAACGTTATTGCCTCATGTGCAGACGACAAGACACTAAGGTTGTGGGATGTGAAGAGTGGACAAAGTATTTATACGTTTAAACATATAAATGGTAAGGTATTTTACTTAAAATTGAATGTAATATGTTTCATCTCATATTTTAAATTTGCACATTTGCTTTGTATAGGCGTAGAGACCTGTTTGACGTTTCATCCTAGTGGCACAGCCGTTGCTACAGCTTTGAGTAACGGGACAGTGCTCGTGTATGATCTGATAGCGAATAAAGTACGTCAGAATTACGTCTTGCACGATAATGCTACATCCATTGCTTGGCATCCCAATGGAAACTTTTTCCTATGCTGCGGCACAGATTCTACGTTGCGAATCGTCGATGTCATGGAAGGTCATCCAGTGTACACACTGAAAAGCCATGCAGGCACCGTAAACTCTGTTACCTTCTCAAAGGATGGCTCCTTCTTCGCTTCGGGAGGCGCTGATAAACATGTTATGGTAATTATTTTTACCAGGAAAATCTTACATTAGAATTATTTATTCTTAAACTGCAATATATAATTTGATCCAGTGCCGCCTCGTATGTCAGAGACACAACCTTGATTTTACCTATAGTTTTATAAAATTATTGTAGATAATAACTGTTGATATTTGCAGGTGTGGAAGACAAATTTTGTAG
>JAGJTL010000054.1:1438579-1455429 GCA_022063505.1 Calosoma granatense
TTTAAAATACTTTTTATATAAAAATTAAAAACTGTAAAATAGAAAAAGAATTTTAATTCTCACTATCACTAATAATATTTTTCCATATTACTCCAATCCAAAATTGATCAAATTTTGACAATCAGCTAAAAGTTTGAGGTTAGGAGACATGTCAACTAACCGTTTGTGTTTGTGTTCCTGATCTCATTACATAAAAATAATTAAATAAAATTGTTAATTAAAAGTTTAATTTTAAAGAAAATCTAAACAAAATATGAATCGTTTATTTGTAAATAGATTGAAATGTATCATTGTTGATAGCGCGAAAAAGTATTCGACACCGTGTATTTATAAAGATGTGTTTAGTGTAAACCAGTTTTGTAATTTAAATGCTAACGTACCGTTTAGTATAAAGATTAGGCCGCTAGATGTACATGCATATCGGAATAGTGATAAACTTATCATAAAGATATTCTCAAATAATTTAACAAGCAAACCGCACATACATTGCATCCAAGATAATGAGAACTTTCATATCACTACTGAATCTGAATATGCAGAAAATACACACTGCTATATTGAAGTACCAGTTAAATCAAGTGAGTCTTATAAAATTTCTGTAGATTCTTGATAATTGTTCATTATGCCCTCTGTTTAGATCTGAATATTAAAACTACAAGAAAAGGGAGTATTGATATTAAAAAATTCAAAGGCAATAATATCTTCTTAGAAACAGAATCAGGTGATATCACTGCGGAAAATTGTCAAACATCAAAAATTCATTTTAAAAGTAGAAATGGGAATATCACTACATTAGGAACACTGCATGCCGGGGAAATTGTACTGGAAACAGGAGAAAATGCTGTATGTTATGTTCTGAATTCAATATTGTCAAAATAACACTAGTTAGATATTTCAGTTCATAGATGTAAATCATTTACAAGCACTAAATGCTTGTGTTACTACTGAAGATGGAGATATTAATGTGAAATCTTCATACTGTGATGAAACAGTATTTCATACAAAATCTGGCAAACTTATACTAGACAATGTACACAAAAAATGTTCTATTTGTATAGCTGAAAATGGTTCATTGCATATGAGTAAGTAAAGTGGCTTAGAATTAATGCGTTTTCCTAATTTACACTTGATCTTTCTCTAGCCGGATTTAATGGAACATTAATTGCTGATATCAGAAACGGCGATGCTGATATACAAATGTCGAAAGTGTACGATTCTTCAACAATAAATATCCAAGACAAAAATTTACTTCTATTAAGACTATCAGAATGGATTCAGGAGAACACTAAAATTAACGCCACATGTCAACAGCTTAAATTAGCAGATAATGTAAAGTTGGTATTGAAAAATACAGGCAGCTCTGCAGTTCTTATACCGGAAAATAATGAACACACATCGGAAGTAATAATAAATTCCAAAATGTCCTGTGTATGCATAGAAGAAGCGTCTTGGTTGGATATGTTGAAATTAAAAGGAATCAAATTTAGTAATGAGTGACATGAATTTTGTATAATTCGTATTATTAATAATTATATTCACACATACACAGTTACACTGGACAACATGACGTTTTAAAATGTCCACGGTTATAATCACTACTAAATATATTTGTACACAGATGTACAATAAAGAAATGCAATAATACTGACAAATTCGAATCATTACATTGTAATTTCAATTAATATTTTGTGGCGCGCTTTTTCGTAATGTTAGGAATGGGATAGTTTAGATTTTACAGGTTGGCAACAACTTGGTTGTGTACGTACCAGGTTTTGTGAGTTGGACAGCATGATAGTTTTGACAAGTGAAGTATGTGTAATATTATTTTGTGAAACCAGGAATAATTTATTTTATTATTTTTTCCATTAGATCTTTTCATTATATTTCCCAGTGAGTGTAAATTGTTGTTTTTACGTTTTATAGATTACAAGTTTTGTGTGTTAGTAATACACTGTACAAAATGCGCAATTTCCTTTTTAGGCCATAAAATAGATATTTTGAACTAAATTTACTATACATTATAAAAAGAATTAAGTTATAAGGAAGTAATAAAAATCACAACAGTGAGAAGTAGTTACAACATGTCCTTGATTGAAGGAATCGGGGACGAAGTTGTTGAATTTTTTATTGGATTAATCATTATTATTATTGGTAAATATGTCATTTTACTGTTATATTTTTTTATAACACAAAGTAGCCACTGCTGCATAAAATAATAACATTAATGTTTATTTGTTTTATTTTTGTATATAAGGTTAAGCACATGACATTTGACGTTTATGCTAATCGCGTAAATCTAAATTAAAAAGCAACAATTTAATATTTCTACAATATTACCATAATATATTCTTGTTTTTAAAATAATTATAGAAGTCACATTATTTTTTATGATACAATATTTTTGACAGTTTAAACGCATAAGGTGGTGTAAATATGTTCTGAACAAGGTATGTCCTTGATTGCTATACATAAATATTTGCTATTCCTTTCAATACATTCTATTGTAACGTTCATTGATTCTTAACACGTTTATTCTTAAACTACATGCATGAACGTCAACTGTTACGTGGATACACAGTGTTAATTAACATTTTAGAATGCCTAATCTAGTTTCTAATTCACTACACGTATAAATACTTTTAAGGTATAGTAGCTTGGTGGTCTACGCGTATAGCAGAACGTCCACTGATTCGTACAGTGTTAGTATTTGAACGTAGAGCTCAGAATCACAGGAGCACAACGAGTAGTACTCAGAACGGCAGTAGTACAAGTGATGAGCGACGTGTACAACCAGAGCAAAGGAACTACGTACGAGAATTGCCAGCTACAGATCAGGAAGTCAGTGAACAGACAGCAGAGTCCGAGGAGAATAAACCGCCGGCAGCTAGTACAAGTGTGAATCCGGATAGCAACAGTGCAAGAGATATGACGGACAGGAACAACAGGGAGGGTCCGTCCGCAGAGGAGGAACAGAGTGCTATCGTAGAGAGCATGGACTCTGATGCGTGTGTGCTGCGACGCAGGAGGTTAGAGTTCTTTCAGAGCCGTCAGGAGACAATGATAGGTAACGTTTATATTTATATTAACATTCGTTCAGTTGTTGAATATAATTTTCCTTAAGATATAAACAAAGTATATACATATTATAGAATATATAAATGAATAGTATATGCTGCTGTTCGTCTAAAATAACTCCATTTGAAGAGTACTGTAATTGTATACAGAAATATTCATGTATATAATTATGATTAGTACATACTATCAGTACAAGTGAACGTAAAATATTACTTTGCCATAGTATTATTTATATTTATTTCCTATGTAATTTATATTGTTTTATATTGATATAAATAAAAAACAAAAAACTTTATCCATCTATAATACAAATAGTAGTTACTGTGTAATTCGTTATATTCTATCTGTAACGTGTCAGCTGTTATCATATGGCTATATGTGCATTGCAGCTAGTCCCGCAACTAATGATATGGATGCCTATGACGCAATAGACAGTTCTAACATCGAACAGCTGCCAGAAACATCGAATACAGACGCAGACAGTGAGAGTATGGAAGAAAATTTACCACCCTCGCGGTCAGAGTCCACGGAAACAACAGAGACCACAGTAGACGAGGATGATATACGTATCAAGTTAAAGTACATCAACGATGATCTCAAACTAGTAAACGGAAAACTACAGGAACCATTGGGTGATTTCAAAAGGTAAACAACAGATTAGTAACGTGCAGAGTTATAAGTAATATATTCTACAACGAATGTATAGGTTTCTTAAATGATTTATTTGCTGTTGCTAGGCGTCACTTTGAGTTTGAATTGGCGAACGATAAACTTGTACGATTGATATTCAACGGACAAGTGTTACAACGGGACGATGTCACTCTGCAAGGATGTGGAATGTTTGATAACTGTGTCGTACACTGTCTGGTCCATCAGAAGAGAAATACACCAGGTGAACGGAACACTGGCTCTGGGAGTAACCTGGGCTCTAGCGGAGCATCGTCAGGGAATGACTCGACCGGTCGAGGTGGCCGAGGACTGAACAGTCATTTGAACAGTCAGCAACAAGCACGAGAATGGGATTTGGGCAATTTGTTCTTTGCACTTGTCAGCTTTGTTCTTGGAGCGGCTTGGTATTTTCGGTAAGTTATTGGAACCAGATATCATTGTGACAGTGATGTGCTTATGTTACTTGCTCGAGGGAACTTATTGTGGAAGCATTTTGTGTGATGATGTGAATATTACAGGTACGAGTATGCTCAGTTGTACACTGTGACGGCTACCGTAGCACTAGTAGGTTTGACAGGTATCTTCACGGTGCTTTTAGTGGGAATGTACTTCCCCGACCCGGAACCCCCCGTCCAGCCAATGCGTTCATGATGGACACACTGTACCCAGTCAGCATTCTCTCACGTAACCAAGTACCTACTTCTATATATATATATATTAATATAAAAAAGAAACTATTTTTACTTAAATAATACCATTACTATCTAATTATTTATTTCGGAATCTATAACACACCATAATAAACTCCACGATTATTTATATAATATATTTAATCATACGGTACTTGAGAAGTGTATGTTTGCTAGAACCTTCATACCCCCCCTTGTTCCCTTAGCCGTAGATTAGAGATTTGTAATATTGGCAAACATATAATTGATCAAGTACGATTTATTTAGTAAGGGAGGTGTTGTATAGTTGTATGGCACAAACTGACTGCTTTGAAACTGAAATTCCTGAACTAAAACATTCTTGTTCGTTCATATCAAACGTGCATAGGTTAAGAATGTTTGAAATGTGATATATACAGTATGTTGCAGTCATTATACTAAAGTAGTCAGTGTTTGTTGTTGTGTGTTGTATAACAGATCCGTGCAACATGTATCATATTCTTTTTTTAGTTATATTATTGTTAAGTTTTTTCTTTTTAGGGCAATTTCGTTTCCTTCGCATTCTTATTTTGGAAGGTAAATTATTACCTTTTATATGGCATAAATTCTATGAAATATGTACATACTACTTATTTACTCAAGTTAATGTGTTCAGACTTCAGAGTAATATGTTTATTATATGGTTTGGCCACAGTAGCTTTTGAAGATATTGATGGATTGTTTATTTTTTAATCAGTGATATAAAGTGAATATATTTTTATTTCAAATGTTGACAAGCTGTTTCTTTAAGATCTACTGTGCTATTAGCAATAGGAAGGTGTTTGGTTATTAAGTAACTGTCTGTTACTTGACTCTATTATTAGCAGTGTGAACTAATTTTAATCATCCGATGGACAATACGTGTCAATTGTTAATTTATATTGCCAGTAAGTTTGGAAATATGTATAAGTTTATTGAAATAGTAAAATACATTTATGTTAACAGGATTGAGCCTTTCGTTTTAAGAAAATTGAAGGTATGTTTCAGATTTTATCTAGTGTAAGCGGGAAAATAAAATATTTCTGTTGTAATTTATAATTTTTTTTATATAAATAATATTTGACCTACACTAAAATGACTAAAAATTCTGAAACCGGTCCTGTCACATTAAAAATAATTAAAGGTTATTAATATTTTTTCACATATAATAGATATGTATAGCAGATTTTGCAATTTATTTGGAATAATGTATTTATTATTTCAAGATCAAAACCAGTGATTTTAGGAAATTACCAACAGCGATTTACCTATGATTTATTAAAGTACCGACATATGTACCTATTCTGAGAACTATTTAAAGGTTAGGAATTTGAGAAATAGAGAAAATAAACATCTGTCGTTGATAGATTGATCAGATCATCGTTCTCCATATTCTTTAGGAGCTTGTTTACCTATAAAAATTTCTAATGATAATTATATTAGAAATAAACGAGTGTGTGTATCATTTATATTAAAAGAACATGTGCAGGGGAAATTAAAACATGTGACAATAGTATGTGAATATCCGAGTGAAATAATGTGCTTTGACTGTAATATACATTCAAATCTGAAGTGTAAAATACTTGATTGTTTATTTTAATGCTTTTATTTTGCCATTACGCAACCATATAAGTTAAACTTAAAACAGATGTTCATTTAACGTAATACAGTGTTATTTAAAACCATGTAACAATATTTTCGCAGTTATTACGTAGAATTTTTTGACGGATAAATTACAAGTGTTGCCATTAATAAAGAAAGACGTACTTTCTTCAAGATACAGTGAAGTGGTTCATTCATTTTAATGAAAGGACTTTTATATATTTTCTTTTCTACATTTTTTTATCTCTGGCAGATATTTAATGTCATTTCATTATAATTAGACATTAGGGATATTATTTCTCTAATGTTGGTGTTTGGAGGACATTTGTCATTTGTAAATGTGATTATTTTCCTGTTTTGATTTGTTCTTTTTTTTATCAAATCTGTGACAGTTTCATTTTACAACATTAATTAAAACTGATTAAAAGTTGTAACATATAATTTACATGTTGTAATCCACCGGATGTGAACTGTAAATAAAGTTGTGTACAACTGACCTAGGTTAACAGAATGTAGTGTAATAATTACACATCCATGAAAACTTAAAACCTAAAAAATCATGATTTTGTACTTCTAAATTGTGACGTTTGTATACAGTTGACATATAAGTAAATCAAAATGGTTTGGTTTAACGTGTTTTATGTTGTCTCGTTCGTATTTTGCGGTAAGTGTTGAAATATGGTGTGTGTTTATTCGTATTTTGTTTGACCAGAAAATGTTTTGTTACAGGAATATATTTGAGTAGTGCGGCCGTAGCGTTTTCTGATCGGCGATCACCGAATGCTACAAGGACCTGTGAATTTTACAATGAAACGATGTGTGCCGAGTCCCGTGGCCAGGGAGGTGAGCAAGGCTGTTACGAACGTGAAAGATGTGACGATTCTGACAAACATGATCCGACAAAGAGAAGCCACTGTTTTGTTTTATGGCATACAGATAGCGATGGCAAGATGACCATCAAATTAAAGGTTAGCAAATGATCTAGTAATCGAGTTAACCAATTTATGTTACACCCGGATATTGTTGTGTTGTAGGGATGTTTTCTGAACAGCATCGATTGTTATAATAAAACTGAATGCGTAGAGAAAGCTCAAATGCCGAAGAAGGATTTGATGTTTTGCTGTTGTGAAGGAGATATGTGTAATCAGAATTTTACGTGGGATCCTACGCCGACACATGCAACTACTATTGTTAGTAGTAAGTATTATAAGATTGTTTCTTTAAATTTAACTTCCTCATGGCTCTTTGCGTATTGCTTTCTATGTATATTGAGTTGATGTTCCTAACATATGTTTGTGTGTTGCAGCCAAAGAACCACCACCGGATGAATTCAGTACCGTCACTGTAGTTTCGTACGTTTTCATCGGTCTGCTGTTGGTAGTACTTGTTGTGGTTGGAGGATACTGGTTTTATGATCATCGAAAAATTGCACTTTTTAATGAGGTTTGTTTTATTATCTTAATATTAATATATACTTGCTAAGTTCGTAACATATAGCACATTTTTGTACGAGTTCCATACAACATTGCATAAAGCTTATATTGTGTTTTGTGTCTGCTTTCCATGTCTTCCATGCTAACGCTTATTTAACTTTAGTGGGCGGTAAGTTCTTTAATTCATAATACTCTTGCTATGTTTTAAATATCGCTAGTTAGTTCTGCATGCTGCTATCCTCTTGTGTAAATGAATACCATTTGCTATTCATACATAAGGAAATAATCCGTTTTAGATAAAAAATCATCAGTTACATGTATGAAGAAATGGTCAGTGTTGCAATGATACTAGAATAATTGTTTTTCTGTTTAGCTACCAACATCAGAACCACATCCGATGCCACCACCCTCGCCGTATATGGGAATGCGACCCATACAGTTGTTGGAGATTAAAGCTAGAGGTCGATTCGGTGCTGTGTGGAAGGCACAGTACAAAACGGAAGAGGTGGCTGTTAAAATATTTCCAATACAAGTAAGTACACTCCACCGTATAGAAGTGTACAGTCAGTGGCGGATTTCCAGGACAAAATCTAAATTAAATCTCGATATTATCGTAGCCAAATTACATTTCTTATCTATTCTCATATTAATGCAATTAAACAGATTTGATATTGTTTGTTTTAATTTGATATGAACTTTGTTCTACAAATCAAAAATAAATAATAATAGTAATAAGATACTAATGGTGATTTTATTCTGTCAGGACAAGCAATCTTGGCTCGCTGAACAAGAAATATACAAGTTACCGCACATGGAGCATCCTAATGTCCTTCACTACGTGGGTGTAGAGAAACGCGGTGAAAATTTGCAATCGGAGTTCTGGTTGATCACAGCGTATCACGAGCGTGGTTCGCTGTGTGATTTCCTCAAAGCGCACACGTTATCCTGGCCACAGTTGTGCCGAGTAGCAGAGTCCATGGCACGTGGCCTTATGCATTTGCACGAGGAGATAGCGCCGAATAAAGTGGAAGGATTCAAACCAGCATTGGCGCATCGGGATTTCAAGAGTAAGAACGTATTGCTCAAGGCAGATATGACAGCGTGCATTGCAGACTTTGGTCTGGCACTTGTGTTCCAGCCGGGAAAACCTTGCGGTGACACGCATGGACAGGTTAGTTCATCTTGTTTAAACACACTAAACTGTCACAGTTACTGTGCTCTTATTCGCTGAAATGGCTATAGTCAAATACAGACATTAGAACAAGTGTATTTGTTTATAATCAATGGATTTTAGAGTTAGTAGCGAAGATTCTGATATGTATGTGTGTGTGTGTGTAGGTTGGTACAAGACGTTATATGGCTCCCGAAGTACTGGAAGGCGCTATTAACTTCACAAGAGATGCGTTCCTCCGTATCGACATGTATGCCTGTGGCCTGGTGCTTTGGGAATTGGCGACGCGATGTTCTGCCCAGGACGGACCTGTACCTGAATACCGGTTACCTTTCGAAGAGGAGGTGGGCCAGCATCCCACGCTGGAGGACATGCAAGAGTCAGTAGTGCAGCGGAAAGTACGGCCGACCATACAGGATTCGTGGAGAAATCATTCGGTAAGTCTTCAGTTCAGTATTGATGACTGTTTACAAAGCGAATAAATTCATAACCTTGTGTGTTTGAGCGGGGAGTGGTACACAGAATATTGTTATATTTCTACATGTTTGTCCGGTATACTAGGGTATGCAAGCACTATGCGATACCATGGAGGAATGCTGGGACCATGACGCGGAGGCACGACTGTCCGCGTCCTGTGTAATGGAACGTATCAGTTTACAGAGCAGATTTAACCATGTACCTATGGGCATGCGCATTGAGAACGAAGCGCCGAATAGTCCGACTAAGGCGCTCATTATTTAGTTTACAAGTAAGTACAGTACATAGATATACTTATTCCCATAACTGTACATATTTGATATTGTCTGTTTTTATTCAAGTTAAACCTTACTGTATGACTGTATGTGTTACCCTTGTGGATTATAGAATAAAATTGACTCGCTGTTGCATGTGCTAATGTATGAATTGTAAATGTTAGAATGAAGGCGTACATGCCGAGGCTGCAGAGGCGGTGCGTTGCGGTGGGAACGGATGCTAGATGAGAATATTAGACGTACCTGCATACCTACACTGCGTACCTGCGTTACAGTCCAGTGCAACCAGAGAACACTGAACAGTACGTGTCTTACCACTACATATATACATAAATATACATATACATATATGTATGTATGTATATGCGACGTGAATCATTCAACAGGGACTACACCACCATACAACATCATCGTTACAGATATATTATTATTTTCTGATACCTCATACAAACAACATTACTAACGAAACCGACGTGCCAAACATTGAACTATTATTCCTTTATCTCGGCAAGCTAATTACTACTACAAGTAGCACAAACTACAGTACAATTCTGGGTTACTTTACACACATACATACATACAGAGCAGGGAGTTGAACATTGAACTACTGATAAACAATAATTACTACTACTAACACAAAGTACAGTATAATTCTGGATTACTTTACACATATACATACATAACAGGGAGCTTTTTTAAGGCACTGCAACTGAAATAAATGGCTGGCAAGAACGGATTCTAGAACAAAGCAAAATTTTCTATGCTAAATGGGGCATGACCCTGTATTTTTATTATCTGCCTTTGGGTTATTGGAAGATTAAACAAAAATAAAAAGAAAATTCGTAAGTAGTAAAATAATATAGAAATTAGATTGGAACAAGTAAGACTGGTACAACAGTTATAGATGTTATAGAAATATTTCACAAGACAATGTAATTAAAGGTAGTGCTTACGTTTTGTATTGTAATAACAAATAGAGTTTTATATATTTCATATTTCCAAACTTTTTCTGTTACTATGTAGTATAATTTACGTTTCATGAAATAATATTAAAAAAGGGCTATTTTAATCATATGTCTACGCGTGAAATATTTCATTTTTGAGAGAGAGAAAATATACATTATGTAAATAATGTTTCTAATAAAAATGAATTTATTTTTTACATAAAAAATAAAAGAAAAAAAATTTGAATCGTTGAAAAATTCGAAATTTATTTTTATCAATCAATGAAGGAAAAATATATGAACGAATATTATGTTGTACCAGTCTGCTGTTGTGTATATACACATATAGGGCGGGGGGTGTATTTTTGTAGGTTTAAAGTAATTCGGGATTGAAATATCTAATTTTATTTAAATATTACTACTACAATGATGAATACGTGTGCAAGTGTGTGTGTGTCTGTCTGTATTTTAGTTACGGACTAATACTGCTAAAATTATTTTTATATATAATACTAGTTATATATTTTAGAATTTAGTAATGAATATATAACAACATTTGAATGTTAGCATTTTAGTTTAAAACATTTTGCGTTAGTTTCATTAGAGAGGAAAGTCAAAAAAAAAAAACAGTTTGAATATCAGACAAATAGTATTCATATATTGTACAGAGGGTTAACAGATATTTTAACACATACATCCGGTGTATATAGTCTCTTCAGATATACATATTCTCATTGCAATTTTATATTGTTAGTAACATTTGAAAATATTAATCAAGTATTCCGTGAATAGCTGTGCATCTTGAATTGTAGATAAAATATAACAACTGTATAGTTGTATAGCTATTCATTGAATGTGTTCATAATCCAGTTTCACTTAAATATACACTCGACAAAAATCTGAAGAGGGGGAATATGTCAAAGTTATTGCATGGGGTTAGTTCGTTTGTTTGTTTTTTGTTGAGTGTAGATATCTTTAGCGGGTTATTGGAAATAAGTGTCAAGAGATATGACATTCAATTCCAGTAACCGGGCTCATTCAGAAAACGGTGCCATAACTGTGTCTAACAAACCAAATAGTAGAAAGTAATTAATTTTCAAACATATAAATAACTGATAATCATTCACCTACGTCATAATAATTGGTTAGGTTACGTTACTATTATGAATAATTTCGGTAAGTTAGAACTGTATAAAACTATATGTTAATTTATATTAATCGGATTTTATGAATAATAACATATGGAACAAAAATATTCAGTTAATATTTGCTAAAAGAGTAATATAGATTTATATATTCTATGGTATATTTTAAAATAAAACAGAAATATGTGTATGTGTAAATTTCAAATGATACAATCCCGGTAACTTGAAAATTATTAATAGTAATGATAAATAATTTTACTTTATATATCTGTTATAATTTTAGTACATTATTTCCTAATAGAATATATTTTTATTATAGTGTCTATATTTGTTATATATAAAAATATGTTATTAATATGATGATTGATTCGGTATTATTTTACCTTTTAGATTTGAAATATATACTTTCAAAAACGATTACAAATATTATTGGAGAAATGTATCCTAATATGAATTGTTGGAAACAGAAAGATACGGGATAAAACGGTTTTGTTTCAACACATTATTACATATCAACCATAACTAGATTCAGTATCAATTTATTTATAATCTATTGCATGCTGTTTGTAATATGGTTAATGAAATCACTGTTGCCTGTTGAAAATTTGAGAAATTTATCAAAATATTTTTATCGATGTGTAGATGATTAAATCGTGTATACATTTCGAATTATAAAGTAAATGAATTATTTTGCGATAAAACATCTGAAAAATTAAATAATCAAAAGTATTTTTTTGTGACAAATAATATCTATGGTTGAGCCGCATTGATTTTTTTAACCATGAATAATTAAATTGATGTTTGGTGCTCAAAGTGTTGTAGTTTTTATTTTTAGTATATCCTATTAAACTGTAGAAATGTGTTACAAAATATGGTTTAAGTTAGAAAGCAGATGTTATGCATCATGTACGTACAACAATTATGAATATACTGACGAGAGAATAAACAATGAAAATAGTTATTTGATTATTGTGTGCGTAACATCTGTTGAACGTTACTAACACTACTATGTTATTGACAATGTAAGTTCTAGTGAAATGTATTCGTTTTATATTAAAACAGTCCCATACATAAACAGGAATGCGTATCATATGATCTCTATATTCCACTGATGAGTATACCTTTCCTTATGGGATAAGGAGTAGTTAGATTCATATAGGAAACTGTGGGATCATTTGAAATGCTTCCTAAACACTCACTTCCGTTACACAGTTATCATTCCTTGAAAGTCCGTATTACAATAGAACTAATTATGCATGTGTATATTGTGCATTGTAAACTGCCACACTGTACATAAATATAATTACAAACACCCGTACGCAGAACCAGAATATTGTAAAGTATAAATAAATCAAATAGATCCTTCTATCTTGACTCTATTTTAAGGTAATAGTGTAGCTATTAGGATATAATTATAGATACATGTGTAATTATTTTAAATTATTAAAACTGTTCTATAAATATATATCATTTCTAAAATAATTCTTTCACTAAATATATTACCTCCATATAGCGTACAGTTGTTTGTGGATTTACATCAACAAGTTACGAGTAAAGAATTGATTACAATTTAAATTAACGGACTGTCCTACGACTACATACGTCCTTGGACTACCAACGCTAATGCGCATGTCTGCGAAATGTCAAACTATGTAAGAACATTTCTGATTGGTGAAAAGTTAGACATATGTTTATGGTGGTTTAACTGTCGTTTCACAATCTTCAGACACGGTTCAGAACAGTTTCATACGGAATGTGCAAGTATTATTATTGTTAATGAACGTTAATAGCCCAATAAGTGTTTATTAGTTCAGCATTTACAGGTTTATAAACCTCTGCTCTTTAATCAAACTTAATCACGTTCAAATAGAAACAGGTAAGACGTATATAGTTTTATAACAATTAGTGGTCTTCATTCATTTATTGTTTATAGAATGGCTGGTGTCAATAGTAAAATGGACGACATAATAAAAAAGTATCTACCCGCATCTTGGCACACAATGCCAGCAGGTCTGTACTGTCATACATGCGCACTTAAGGAAGACAGCGATAAGTACAAAGAACTACATAAGCTTATGCAAGGTAGTTTCTTGAAACAGATAAACGGCATTTACCAAATACAGAATCCAATCTTGTACGAACAGTTCCAACTGAAACTGTCCGAATGTCGCCTGGATACAAACGTAACGGTTCAAGAATTGCTACATTGTACAAGTGCGAATAAAGTCAATTCTATTTTGGAGAATAATTTTGATTGGCGTGTATGTCGACGTGTGAAGTACGGTTGTGGTGTGAGTTTTTCTAACGATCCAGCCTACGCACATTTGCAAAGTTCACTAAAGAATGGCACAAATCGTGCAATGATCGTTGCTGATGTGATAATAGGACCGACGCAACTAGGGAACCAGCACATAATCATTCCCTGTGAACCATGTGATACAACTGTCAGTCAGGATAACAATGTGTTCGTGAAATATTGCGATTACGAATTCTGTCCAAAGTATGTTGTATACTATGAGGGTTACAAAGTTATTTCCCAAAATGGACAACGCTCGGTTGTTCTTTAAAATGATTTGTTTTATTTCGTCTTATACCAGAATGGTGCTTTAGTTTTCGTTAGGTATTTAAACCTTATAGTATATTTAAGTTATTTAACAACTGACGACTTATAAAACAAAGATAGTTTAGTTTATAGAAACAGTTAATTTATTATTATTATTTCATACCAGAATAGTGTTTTATTTTTGATTATTGTTGTCAAAACTAAGACTGATTCAAAGAATAACAGTAGAACTGATATGAAAGTTTGAGAGGTAATTTAATTTTGTCATGATACCATACTGTGGAGTATGTAAGACATTTTATATTTACTTAGAATATCTTTAAGTATATGTAGTTCTTATTAAAGATACAATTGTTGTAAAATAAAATAAGAACTGTATCTGATGAATACAAACCAAAGTAGTGATTAATTTATTCTACAATACCCACAAGTGTTGTACAATATATATTCTTAATAAAATCTTCACATATATTACATATTTTACAGACAATATTTCTTGTAGTCATCCATTGTACGTAAAATTCCACTGTTGTTGGGCCTTCTGGAACAAAATTCATACAAAGTATCTGTTTATATATTAACAAGAGATCCATTTAAATACTCAAATATGGTAATCTATGATTACATATGTTGTATACAATAGATTACCTATTTGTATAAATTTCTCGGCTTTAGGATCTGCGTTAATCCCGGCGTCAGCTAACGCACGTCTTATGGCAAGAGGAACAGATACAGCAAGACAAAGCGGAGGTTCAGCTACAGCTAAATAAAGAAAATATTTGTTATTATAGTTGTTACATAGAATTAAATAGACGCAATATATAGTACATATACTTACGTCACAATATATAATGTGTAAAAGTACATATATGTATAACATACATTTCGAATTTATGTCGACATTAGCGACAAAACATTGGAACTTTTTAGAATATTCGGCGACACTAGCGACAAAACCCTGGAACTAGTTCTAGCTTTTGAACACTAGTGCTGTGGTAATTTCGAAATAGTTCCAGTATTTTGTCGCTAGTGTCGTCAGATATTTTTCGGAATAATTCGAAATTCAAAATATTACATATTAACATTAAATACTTTTATATATTATATATTTTGACATAACATGCCTATATATTTTTAAAATTTATTATCCATATATTTTCAAAGGGATTTATATGTGTTTAGCAAATTTCAGGGTTTCTTTCCATTCTGTAGAAATACCGAATATCCTGAACATCATCTACGTGAATTAATAAATCTTGTAAATTTTCATTTAAAATTTTAAGCTGAAAGTTGAATACCAGTGAAAGAAATATTAGAATTTAGGAAAAAAAGACACATCACTCTAAAGAGTAACTAGATTAAATTTTACTACTGTCCTCATAAAGGCTTCAAGCTTGTGAATCCATTAGTACACTAATCAAACTTTGATTTCACATGACATTTTTTTACTCAAAATGATTTCCCCAGCATAATATTAATTTTTTTACATTCTTCGTGTATCCTTCTGTATAGTAGAATTCATGGGCAAAAATAATATATAAATAATACATACGAATACAAATTTAAGTGTTGCATAATGACAACAACTCTAATTAATCCGGATTAGTCGGCCATTATAACAGTTCAGTATCAACAAGTCTAGTGAATGGTCGTGTGTTTGTGCTGTGTTTTACTTCATTTTTGCAAAATAAACATTGCAAAAGTGGAAGAAATATTATTAATGCTAGCAAGTGTAGTGATCTGTCATGTATACAAGTGTTTGTGTAGTGAATTGTGCGGTGATTTACTTTCAAATGCTTCAATCTGTCTAAAATCAGATTGACAGCAACCTTATCTGACACAAATAAATCTAGTAGTGTAACATTATGGTGATTCTGCGGACTACTAATGACAAGTGTTGTGTACCTTTCGAGTTCAAAACACCAGCAGGATTATTACTGTGCGGTCTGAATTTAATTCGAAAGTTTGCTGGTATATCTTTCACTCCCGGTACTTTGTACGTCCACGTGCTGTTGGTAAGTAACTGTCCATTTTCATCATATATTAAACTCTCGCATGTCTGATAGCCTAAGCCCATTACAAATGCTCCCTCGATTTGGCCAACGTCAATGTACGGATTCATACTTTGGCCAAGATCTTCTATCAGATCTACACGTAAAATATTATGTTCTCCAGTCAGAATGTCAACTTGTACTTCCGTTACACAGGCGCCAAGTATATCGTACGGTTTTACATCCGGAGAATCTTTTGAATATCTGAAATTTCCGTTTTATTCTAAATTCTAGTAATAATTATATGAACGATGAACAATACAGATATTTGATAGGCGAGTAGTTACAAATGAGTTGCACACAATTCAACATTTTCTCGGAATCCTTGTAAAACTAATTCCTTCCATGTGGGATTACGCATTTTCTTTCTGACAGGTTCAAGTCTTTGTAGAATTTCTTTGCAAGCTTTTACAATGCCCTGACAAATAAAAATTATACAGAATTATTACAATTATATACAACATGTTATAAAAATAAAACATTTGACGGTTTGAATAACTGATACAAAATTTGAATCAGACATATCGTTTTACATTTAAAAGCGACAGACTTGTTGGTAATCTCAGAATGATGATTGAACTTGTGCATAATGAAAAACAGTGTTTAGAATGAATATTTTCATTACTTACATAACATATTGCTTCCGATGTTATACTTCCGCCAGTACATAGATTATTTGGTGCATTTAACTCATTAGATGGTTTGACACTGATCATATCCATAGGAATGTCAAACATGTATGCACAAACTTGAATTACC
>JAGJTL010000054.1:1455560-1469859 GCA_022063505.1 Calosoma granatense
AGAATAGGAATGCATTTTAATGAAATTTAGTATGAATGACTTAATTTTGTAGAGTTAATGTTTAATTATAAGTTAAATATTACGCCTGCAACCAACATGAAACCGTTCGAATGATGGTTGCTTACCTTTGTGTTTATTCCTTGACCACATTCTATACCAACATGCGATATTCCAACTGTACCATCGCCAGCAAATACAGCCACAAATACACTGTACGGTCCACTTATGTCGAAATGATAGTTCATCAGAACAAAACTTAAACCTCTTTTCATCCAACGATTTTTCTACAATATTCAAAACAACAGTGTACCACTTACATGTTTACTATCTAGAAACATATTTTAACTAACGCTATTAAAATCTTCTACTTCTTTCTTCCACTTCTCGTAATCAGAATACTTGAGCATATCTTTAATGAACGCTGGCATATTATTCTGATCATGTTCCAAGTTCGCTTGCCTGACTTGGAGTGGATCCAGATCAACTGTATAAGATATTTGGTCCATGATCGTTTCAATAATTGCGATAGCTTCACTAGATCCTACAACATTACAAGGTTTAAAACAATATTGATAGTATTAAAGGAATATATACCGGGTGCTCTGCAGAAACAGTTTCCTGGCATATCGGTTGAGACGAGATTCCCATTTAGTTTCCAAGTATCGTTATTGTACGCACTACGCATGTATCCAGCCATAAGTGATGTTTGTTCTTCATTTACACCTGCCGTGCCAACATCCGAATAGTATATGTTGTCCATGTACTGTATTACGCCTTTATCATCTACGCCTACTTCGAATTCACCGTAGCAGGACATTCTTTTACCAAGGGCTTTCATATTTTGTGTCAATGTCATATTCACACGTACCGGGCGCTTTAGTTTGTGTGCAACGACAACACAGGCTGTTGAAACCATATTTGCTCGCAGTATTTTACCACCATAAGCACCACCTAATCGCTTTACAATTACATTGAATCTAACAAAAGATAATATATAAAGTTTAAGTGTAAAACTTACAGAAATGTATACAGTGCGAAACCTCAATGCATATAAGCTCAAAGTACACCCGAAAAGCTCATTAATTGCGCCTCAATTAATGTTATCTATGCTCAAATGAACATTAATAGCGATGAGTGCAAATTATGTTCATTTTCGCTAAAATGAGCACAAATTATGCCAAACTGAACCGTTAATTATACCCAAATGAACGTTAATTACATTGAAATAAGCATAGATTGCGTCAAATTATTTTTAATCGTACTCAAATGAGCGTAAATTGTGGCAAATTTAGATAGAGAAAGGGAAAAATGATTACTATTCTAGTTTTTGTAAAATACTTACTTATTCGCTGGCATATTTAGTGCTATAGCTGCCGATAATTGCACATGATTTATCCATTGTGTTGCTGGGAAAATATCATAACCACCATCATCTGTTGGTACGCAGAGACAACTCTGTAGTTCCATGTGGAAGTGATACTGCGAGGCAATACTGAATTCTCCTTTTATAACGTGTTTAGTATTATGTCCTGAAATATTATTCCAAGTATGACTCGCTGCCATTAAACCGATGTTAATTTCTTAACCATTTACCTTTACGTTTTGCCTTCTGTTTAGTTACATTTTGAATTTTCGACGAGTTCTTATCTTTTAAAACATCTTTTATAGTGTACTCAGGTTTCTTTGTAGAATTGCCATATGTCACTTTGACTTTATCGGCTGCGTTTATTGCATAGTTATTACGATAAAAGCTATAATGAGCTGAGAGATTTTTAACATCTAATTTATCAGATTCTAGAATAACTGCTAGCAATTATAGTCTGTATCCATAGGCTATTATATGTTTATATTTATTAAAATATAATATTTTTACGTTTAATAAATGCATACCTGAACACTGAATTAATGCTTCGACTTTATGCACTGGTTTAGATACGGGATATTCCTTTTTGTCAGTTTGATATTCTTGTGTCCCTGTAGACAATGTTCGTTCAAGACGCATTCCTCCACTTTGATATTTGGGATTTACTTTACTTTTATCAGCACTAGCTAAAATAAACTAAAGACACACGATAATTACTAATAATGTTACAGTAATTGATTTCAATGAAAGACATACTTTATAAAACAGATTCATTGCCAACATTTTCCTAAATTCCGGTGTTGCATCCGGTAGAATATAATCAGGTTTTAGTTCCTCGTCTAATTTTTCTAATGCGCCTTGTATGGTCTCATTAGTAAATAAGTTTTTGTTTACTAAATACTCTTCAGTATTCTGAGCGTGTACGAAATCAGGATTAATACCGCCATAAACAATTCTGGCAGATTTTACAATAAAATTGCCATCATGTTCAACTAAAAATCCAGCATTCACATACGCATGCGCATTCTGTACTCTTGGACATATCTATACAATAACAATTTTATATTACCTTCAGAAATGGTTGCAGAACATTTCAAAGTGTAAAATAATTATTTTTACTTACTTTATAAGACTCAAATAAGTGCGTATCCTTTGCTAAAGGATATATAGTGACAGATTTCAATACACAATGATTCATGTCGAAATTTATAAAATCTTTCACAGTTTTTTCTACGGCACTTCCATTTTCTGCCACTAAAATAATTAATACTGGTGTTACAGTGTTTCAGAGAGTATATATTTAACGTACCTATGGTCAGTTTGGCACCTATTGTTTCTAGTAAAAGAAATATGTCTGAAGGAAATTCATGATGATCATGTTTTAAAGATAAATTTCCTGCTATGGTGCCAATCTTAAAGAAAAAAAATGTCACATTGATTACTTTTATGAAACAAAGCGTCTCAACACTTATGGTTATTGTTTTAATTAATAATTTTCTCATTTAATTACGCCTATAGTGCAGTTGTACCGTTATACACAGATGTATATTGGGTTGCCTAGCTGCAGGCGAACTTTACAGATAGATCAATTTAAAAAGTAATCCATAGATACAAGTATTTACTACAACTTTTGATGGGAATCAGTGTTAACATACTGATAAAGTGATTGCATGAGAAAATAATCAGGCGAGAATATTAACTGAGAAAATAATAAATAAAACACACTAAGAAATCGAATACTAGTTATGTAGTGTCTTACATTTCTAACTGCTACATGTGCTACTAGATCTATATGTTTAGCAACTTTCTCCAAAAACCAAAATCCATCAAATTCCTTTGCAACTTTAGACATTATAGCCATAGTATCACTGAGAGCTACATTCGCACCCAGAATTAAATTCGTGTCAACTTTATGTGAAATAAGTTCAGATACTGACGTTATATCTATCCAATAATCGGGTTCCACTGTTATTTTGTATACTCCTGAAATATTTTTCAATTACATTATACCAGTAGCAAATACTAAAATCACTAACCGTGTCCTGTGTTTCCAGCTACAAGTCTGTAAGTTTTATTTTCATTTGCTTTAAATATATCCAATATATTCTGTATGGAGTACACTTTATACCAAGCGCTTTTAGCATCAAACTGTACACAGACAGGTATTGAATCCACTGTTGTGCATGGATTCTCGCATATTATACCAGTTTTGGGACAAATCTTCGTTGTTTCAGCTTCTGTTGTTAATGATTTGAAAGCAGACAAGATAGGTCTGTAGCCAGTGCATCTACACAAGTTTCCTCCGAAGGAATCCTCTATGTCATTGTGAGCATGTCGTCCTTTTGCGTCAATGCGTACATGTTCATTATCATACCACCCGAGCAGAAACCGCACTGTGAACCATTGTATTCTGCCAGTTTCTTCTGGATTGGATGGTAACCGATATCACTGTTACCAAGACCGTGAACAGTTTGAATTTCCCATCCATGACAGGATAAAACAGATACTAGACACTGTATATTGAAAAATAATTATGCTAATTTGTTTGTTGAACAACAACAACTGTTAGATTGTATTTAAATTGAACCTCGTCCTAAACACTCGGTATTAATATGTTGTTAGAGAATTATAATATTATTGTCAGTTTCATATAGTAGGGGATTTCATTATATTTGCGTACATACTTACAGAATTAACAGCGAGTGTTCTTTTTCGTTTTGTTACGGGGTGTGGGATGGTTGCAGCTACTACACATGACCCACAGCCACCCTCGTAACACATCCATTTAGTGTCTTTCAGGCCGGCATAGTCCCGCAGGTATGAATTAAGGGTCGTGGTGGGAGTTATATCGTTTGACGCATTAACTGAACAAAAACCAGATTAACTTTACTAAATTTACCTTGTTATACCGTTTAATTAGCAAAGATTTAGTTAGGCATATAATGGAGATCTGTAAATGTGAGCATTCAGACATAAATATTTCATATCTGGTTCTCAGGACCAGCTTTAAACAATAAACAATGAATAAACTACTATTTCCTAATTACATTGCGGACCAGTATGAAGTTCACCTTGTACTGTGAATTTAATTTCTTTACTCCTAGAGTCGAGAACAGTTTGTTAAAATTACAGAAACTAATTGTGATTAATTTATGTAGTATCTATATTCTGATAACATATACTTTATAAATGAAGAATAGCATCAGTATATAGCAGCGTGATTTATTTTTGAAAGCTGTTATTTAATCCAAATATTCACTGCATGAAACACTTCTAATTATATTTAGTTTAATAAAATAGTTACATGAAAATTCTAATCATTCTAATGCACAAATAAAAATATTTTCTTACGTTTCTAATTCAGCACTGGCTTCTGTCCCCATTATATTAATTGCAATATAACACTTTTAATTACAATTCTTTTTAGTTGTGTTGACAACAAAATACATTCTCTTACGGTGGACTGCGTAAAAACCATATCTTCTATACGTCGAAAATACCAAGTTTTTAAAATTGAAATAATTGCTGTTAAACATTAAAAGTGGCCTGTAAACAGCTCATGAAAATGTTAATAGTCGTTATATCAGTATGTCTATTATGATAAAAAAATAAATATATAGTTACTAAAGGCAATTATTAATGTATTACTTGCGCATATTTTGTACTGTTTATCTAATAATAGTTATTGTATAAAGTAATTTTTGTAAAACATACATGCATATTTTTTCTAAAAGATAACACAAGTTTCTCTGGATAATATAGTTTTATTAAAAAGATCTTGCGTTTTCTATAATACTTTGTAATATGTAGTTTTTATTTACATATTATTGAATGAACTAGCAAAAATTTGTGTTAAAAGAATTGATGATATAATGTTGATGAATTACAAAGTTTATATGAAGAAATAACTTCTTTGGAGGAATTTCAAACCAATGATTTTTTCTATTGTATATCAACCCTTTATAACGAATTACGCTGTACCAAAAAACTATTCATGTCATTCCCATGAGTGTTTTCATTGGAGCCAACGTGCAGAACGTAAATCAATAGTAAATGGAGTGTTTTTTATAAAGTTTTATTAGAGAAGTTTTCTTTCAGTTGCAAATTCATTGTGGAATAACTTTTGTTAGAAGCAAAAGGCAAAAAAATCAAGACAAATCAAACGTTTATTTGATAAATTATTATGTCCAACTGAACAGAATCCATATATTTTTATTTAGTAGTAATCAGTACTAAATATAAATAAATTAGAATAAAGTAAATAGGATACATTAGAATAAGATTTGTTAAATTATTTTGCTACAATCTAAATTTACTACATTGTAAAGGAAACGAGTATTTGTGACTTTGAGACATTTTCTATGACATTTTTTTGTACTGTATTTTATTGTACAGACGTGAGGTGTCCCTGCGGATACAACATATGCATAAGACGTCCTTTCTTAGTTGAAGACTTAGGTGCACCATTTCCGGGACGTCCCCAAAAATTGCTCCATGCATGAAAATGTTGCGCACACTTTTCTGCATCTTCGTTCTGAGCATACTGTAATATTATAAAGAATTATTTAATCATATGCAAGACTCATGTAGTTTATCTAAGTTTCCTTGAAAGTTTTTGTATGTTTTAACGAAAGATGGACCTGGTATATTTACATATAAATTATGACTACATATTAATGTTGTTCAAGTTATAAATTAATTAACATTTTCTTCATTATTACCTGCTATAAATGCACATAAAAATTAGCGAATTCAGTTTTAAAAGTCTGAGTTGAAGTCTGCCTAATCTGAGAGAAAAGAAAATTAAGATAATTAAGAATAATTACTTTTAAACGTTGATGTTTTTGTTGAACTTGCTGAGTTAAATCCTTGACATATTTCGGTTCACAAATAGCTGTGCTGAAAATATAGACAAAAAGATTGTAATTAATAATCACTTAACACAAGTTTTATATTTTGTTTTGCATAAGAAAAATAATGAACACAATTGTTACAGATTATAGTGTTCAAACTGTATGTATAATGTGTATTATTGTTTCAACAAATTTGGTAATACTGCTCTGTGGCTGAAATATATTCAGGGCAGTTTATTTTACAGTGGACATTTGTAATTTATTTGTACTTACCGGTTACACAGAGTATCCCCTCTGGTTACATCCGTCGTGCCAAGGGGCACTTTGACAGCTGGTGTCCTGCGTTTCACTATCAATGGAACTAACTCCACTCCACTACCGTTACGCGGTAGCGGGTAGAATTTCCTGTTCCTACCTGTACGGCTGTCTGAATTCTCCAAATGATTTTGGCACTGATTCTCCTTGCCCACTTTATTCTCTGCCAGCTGATATACAGTTTTATCATGTGTCCAACCCTGTAAGTCAGAACAATGTATTAATTCCTTATCTTCTAGATTCCAGTGTCCAATAAGACTGAAATTATTCTGGTTTACATTGTCTACTTGTAATACACATATTCTGATTACGATTGAATACAATTAGTGTACAATACAGTGGATAGGGAGTGCTTATAGCTGGTATATTTCTTACTAGTTCTATTTATAATGTGATACATACGAACACATATGTTAATTCTACAATTTTAAATTGAATACACTAAATATACGGTACTCATTGTAGTTGTGTATTTGTTCGTGTAATAGTTAATGTACGTAATGAAATATTTTAAAAAAATAGTGGGGCTTTTGAGGTTTTTCTATAACATTTTAATGCCCGTGGTCAGAATTTAAAGTATAATAGATGTTTGTATATTTTGTTTCTAAATCTTCCTACTGTAATTCTACTTCTACCCAAAATATACCACTATTTAGAGCCTGTCTACGATTCCTACCATTGATTTAAGAAAATTAACTCCTAATGACTTAGGTTGTCTCCAGATATTTCCTCCAGGACCGGGTTTACCCCACGGAGGGGTTCTTAAAATCTTATAAATCATTAATTTATAATCCTACACATATCTGTACAAGCCTACTTACCATCTGACGTTCAAAATCAAGTTTCTGCTTCTGTTGTTGATCACGAACTCTTTTTTTCTCTTCAACCAAAGCATCTATAAATCGAAAGATAATGAGGGTAATTAATATGATCAGTATTACATGTATCGCGGGCATTTATTACCTAAATCTTTCCTATATCTTTCTTGTTCATCGCGTCTACTTCGATATCGTAACGTGTTATCTACGGTACGTCTTAAATCTGCACCCCACTGAAATCGTAATGCAGGATCCTCCTTAAATCCTATCTGTCTTCGGCCGCTTTTAGAAAAATGTGGAGCCCCACCCCCGGGTCTGCCAAATTGGAATACGCCAGCAAAACGTTTTGCCTGCATACATAAATATAATCAGAATTGAAATGAAACTCTACACGAATTAGTTTTGTTCAAATACAATTTCATGCCCCATAAGGTTTAGTTTAATCATACTTAGCAATATAATAATAAAAGTATTTCACTGGCACGATATGATTAATGAAATATTGATTTTCATTGAATCAATTTATTTGTTACAGTATATACAGCAGTGTACATAGACTATTAAAAGTAAGCGATTGTTTAATGTCAGTGCCGCAACCCGCAATACAGATGTGTAATGCTGGTCACGACGTGCAAGATGCTATCTTATTTTAGGTTTCTAACGTTTTCCGTACATTTAACTATTAAGCAATTGGTAAATACTATTCTTAAAGGCTACAGCTGTATGATATTAGTTGATATGGAATAAAAACGGTTCTATATTAACGTTGTACCTTCTTCATATCTTCATAAGGGTACAGTTCTTCCAGATGTATATTCCGTAGGCCCACCGAGTCACTGTTGGGTGCTCCACCCCCAGGCCGACCCCATGGCCAGTAATTCTCCAGCAAGTCCCGCACCTGTATGTTGTAAATTATACAATACAATCAATCGTACATCGATCCATCCCCCCCGTAGACATGTGCACCTGTGATTTAGACTCTATGCTACCTATTTAGTAGCAGCTCGAATATTATACACTGATTTATGATTGATACAGCAGATTTGAATGAAATCAATAATTGTTAACCTGCATTTTATTCTTGATTAATGTTTTTGTTTCAGTAACTATATATTTTAAGCATCGGATATTTTCAAAACTATTGATTATTCCGATTGGAATTCATAATGTAAAAATAGATAATCGAATAATTACGAAAGAATGCATCTAGATAATATATAGTTTTAGTTTATTTTCTGACAAATAATTTATGCTTGGATATTTATAATTGAAAATGCAGTAATTATTCATTTACTCGGTGTATATTTATGCCAATAATCCCGATTACAGTTATAGACTTTTTTCATGACTAAAATATACTGTAACAATTCTGAAAACAGTGCTTTTTTGATAGAATAGAGATTTAAAATTCACACACGAGATGTTATTGAAAATTGAAAATTGAAAACGTATTCCATAACAAATTACAAGAATATAAACTTGGAAACAATGAATAATATACTGCTAACTATAAAAGCAAGTGTTTATTATTTAGAAGTAAATAGAAATGTAAATAAATCATGTAAGAAATACACAATTTGTATTTCTTTACTTTTTCAATTTGCCCTCGTATTTACCTCGCGCTTTTCTTTAATCATCTTTGCACGATTCTCTTCTTTCTGTCGTCTCCATATCTCCGTGCCTTGCAGTCTTGTTATTCGTTCTTTTTCTTTGCGTTGAGCTTCTAACGGAGTAACGTAACACAACATTGCAGTGATTGTATGCCGATAGAGAAGAATATGTGAATTAGTTTTCTCGATGCACTGTCGTCGCTGAAATCACACAGCTGTCGAACGCCGATCAGATCAACTAATACTACATAAGTGTATCCGTCGCGGAAAGACGGATTGAAAGAGTGAAAAGGAGCGTCCGGCGACAGGCACGATATCTCTTTCCACCCCCCACCACCCACTTCCGTACCCTGACATTTAAAGGTTCCGATAAGTGAGCCAATATCCAAGTACGAATTTTAGCAATAACATTTTCTCTGCAGTTTTACTTTCAAATCCAGGTCACAATGTTTTCAAATAAAATTGTATTGTATAATGTACGTACAAAATAGTACGACCTACCACAAGAATTTAAAACAGAATCATAAAATAAGAAAGAATGAACTGCCTTTTGAAATATTAAATAATATTTGGGCAATGTAATTTCTTGAAAATGCCCTATTTAGTACATAAGTAGAGATGTTTGAAAATTTAATTATAAAAACGAAATGGGCCGATATTTTCTTCGCGTTTCAAAATTAAATATTTAAATATAAATATTTGACGATATAGGATTTGATGGAAATTTAATAATATAACAGTTCGTTATGAAGATTACTTGAAATTTCAATAAACTCAAAAATAGAAATTATTTAATATTCTGTATAAATGTGAAACGATATATTAGTTATATGAGTAATTTACAGCTGTCATGTCACAATAGATTTCAATTACATGTTTCATTTTACTTACACATTATTTGTTCTAACATATTATTAATTTAAATTGTACAATTTAATCATTCATTGTGAGAGAATAAGACTGCAAATTATTACGAGGTACCAGTTTTACTTGAATACTATGGTTAACAAGTGACAAATTATTATCTAGTTATCTTAGATCCACCTAAGCCGAAACAATTTGCATATTTGCAGTATGTTCGATACTGCAAATTACTGTATTGCAAACATTTCATTACACCAAATCACTCTACAGGTTAGTTAATGTGCTGTTGCAAAATTCAGTGAATTTATTATCAGACCTATTGGTATAAATTCTCTTGAAATACAAACATTGTACAGTATTAACCACCATGAATCTTTCGAAAGCTCCAACATTGGATCTAGAACTATCACTTCAAAATCATATATTAATTTTTCAATCCTATGGTCTGTGGACACCTGAGAATGCATCAAAGTTCAAAAAACATTTATACACAACTTATACGTTGTGCTTTTCATTATTTATATTCTATCCGTACGTGTTTTCGCAAATTATTAATTCATTTATGGTTATTGATAATTTAGAAGAATTTTCCGAATCAACCTATGTGCTAACGACAGTTCTGGCAGTATCAACCAAAGCATTGACGGTTCAAATTAAGCAGAAACGTATAAAGAAAGTTGTACATCAGTTGAACAGTGATTTATTCCAGCCAAGATTATCTGAACATCGTACGATACTTGTCAAAGCAACTGAGGAAATTCGATTTCTGTTTCGTCTGTTGGGCTCTATTTATACTTTTAATTTATTCTTGTTGTGTACATTTCCGTTTTTCGATGATTCCAAGAAACGTGCGTTACCGATAAAGGCTTGGTTTCCATATTCAGTTGAAATTAGTCCTATGTATGAACTGACATATCTGCATCAAGTTATTGCTACAGTGATGACTACAACTGTAAACTTTGCCCTGGATACATTTGTCGTGTCACTGCTGGTTCATTCAATTGCACAGCTGGATATATTATTGAATAATTTGTCAATGGGACACTCGGAATACTGGAAACATGCTGAAGCAGATTCTGAAGTGAAAGATAAGATGTTATACCTGAAACGATGTGTTATACATCATGAAGTTATAATAAAGTAAGTGCTGATATAATTAACACATTTCTTTAATATCATCCAGTTAAAGAGTAAATTGCTTTTTTAGATATGTAGAAGAAATAGAATCACTTTTTAGTTTTAGTATTTTAGTTCAGTTTACCTGTAGCGGACTGGTTATATGTATAACCATGTTTCAAATGACTGTGGTGAGAAATTATTACAGCATTTAACGCGTAGAAATGCTAAAAGTATCAGTTTACAGGTACACCCTTTCAGCGTTCAGTTTTTTAGTATCATTGAGTATCAAATGTGTATGTTAGTGGAATTATTCCTATACTGTTGGTATGGAAACGAATTATACTTGCGAGTAAGTGTTACACTTATATTCAAATTAGTGACATGAAGTATACTGTTAGATATATTCCAGAGTATGATGATATCGGAGGCTGCATATTTCTCCGACTGGTATGAGCAAGGCATTGTGTATTGTCGAAGTTTACAAATTATTATGCTCCGTGCCACGATGCCTATTCAAATAAGAGCAGGCTACTTTTTCGCTCTATCGCTGGAGACATTTACAACGGTATGTTAGTGCTAGTAGAATAATTAGATTTTAGATTTATAGTAAAAAATAAAATCGTATGCACATGTACTGTATGCGATATTTAGTAACTTATGGAATCTTATTTCAGATTCTCCGATCTGCTTGGTCCTTTTTTGCGCTGCTTCGTCAGGTTCATTCTGAGAATATTGATTAAACAAATATATATATATGATAATTTGTAGTCATCTTAATAAGGTCACATATTATTTAGAAGCTTCTAAATGCTATTTCTCACATTGTCTTTGCTTTCTTATCCGACATTGTTAACAGCCGATAAGTTTAAAACAAAATATGCTTGAATTAATGTTATCTATAGCTTTTTAGCTATTTAAATAAGTATTACTATAGTAGTTCCAATGATGCATAAGAATTATTCAGTAAACAATATAGTTAAACATTGTATTATCATACATATTTATATTTAAAACTGCTTTTGCTCTTCTAATAAGACACTTGTTTGTGTGTGTATGAGTAAAATATGTTTATCGGTTATTCGGTTTGTTAGTAATTCATGGTATAATTAGAACATTTATCCGTTGACACTTTGTAATAGTGTACATTAGTGTAATATGGTGAATAGTCTTATTAGATTCCTTTGGGAATAAAGTAAGCAATTACTATACATGCTGTCCTTGTTCTATCAAGAGACGCTGTACGATTAATCAGTTCTGTTATAATGAATACCCGTGGGTTTGCGTTCAGTAGAGTATTCCCAACAGAGAGCCTTAGTTCAGCCACTCTATCACGTTTCTTCTGTACGTAGTTGTCTACTAGCATATGTGCTTCTGTCTAAAATTAGTTTAAACTGATAGAGTTAATAATGATATTTCATCTCTTGCTGTAGTCAGTGGCTTAGCCATAACTTGGTAAAAGGGGGCAAAACATCGCCTTCTGCAGGGCGTGGCTTGTTATGACACACTGTGGTTTACCCCAAAACCTGAACCTAGAGACCTGTAGAGGACATACTGGAGTGTATTTGAATCTGACATCTGACATTATACTTTAAATTTGTATGAAGAAAAGATACCAACAGATTATTACACACATCTTTTTATTTTAAAGCAAAATGTTTTACACTCAATTATAAACACATAGCTGAATACACACTTGAAATATACGTACATATATCAAAGATATGAGAACTAGAAATAAATGTTTTTGCCTCTTTCACAATTTATTTTCTAATAATTAGTAAATAAACAGTTTCAATTATGCTAAGCAATGATGCACCGAAGAATAAACCTGCTGTACCCCCTATCGATACTGGAACAGTAATAAATGTATATTGACAAATGCAAATGGTACCTGATGTATTTTTGTTATACTCACCCACAAGATCTAAAGTAGATCTTACAACATTCCTTTTGAATCGTTGCGTTGGCAAATTTTGCAATCTCATAACAATTTCACTCTTTACACCGGATACTCTATAAAGCGATATTGTTTGGAAAACTTTTTATCATGTAATATCGTTATCCTTACCCATTTTGTTTGAGGACCACTTTATATTCGGGTTCCGTACAAGATGGAACGCAATCACATTCAAGTCCTGGTTTGTTGAATCCCTTAGAATGAAGTCGATTTAGAATCTCTGTAACGAAAGGTATATAATGTTTTCCCAAAGAAATAAATCTTGTCATACATATATTTATTTGAACCAATTTTGATTGCTTACAAGTTTTTATATTTATTATATTTGTTTTGAAAAAATTAAATAATCATACATATAGATTTATAAAAGTACTACTTTTATCTAATTTTATTGTCTTTGTATCTCTAATAGTTTCCGAAATAACAATAAAAGTTCAAAAAGGATTATATGCGCCCAGTAGTTATACTGCCCCGCTGAACAGTTGTGTCATGCTGGTTGCGGACATGTAAATTCGTTCTGATTTTAAAGACAGCGTTTAGGTTTAATTTAAATCTCTGTTCAAAATCCACAATATCGATGTGAAATTACATTGTTTATCTGTTAAACAACATTAGTTTTACTAGAAAGATTCGATACTACTTGTTTTAATTCGAGATTAAATTTTATTAAATGATGTAATCAAATAAATAAATATTAACTTACCATAATTTTTAGTCAAACATTTCAGTCCTTCTATGTTACAGTGATATTTCATAGCTGAAAATTAATACCAAACGTAGAGTAAAAATTGTGCTGATGATTTGAAATACATACGAATATTCGGCATGAGATGATGTGTACAGTTACAGAAACGTAATTGTGCGTCTGCATGGCATTGTACGACACAAGTTGAATAGCTGTAGAACTTGTGCACTTTCAGTTCAGGGGGCGGTTCGTCTGGGAAACGACAACCGCGCTTCCTAACTGGTACGTGCCGCACCTCATCCTCATTCGCGATTTCAATTACCTGTAAAATATCAGTTATACAACAATGTTGAATATTGTAACATAAAAATTACTAGAAAAACAGAATAGCGTTTAGTAATCCTTGAAGCATTTGTCAAATAACAAACAATTAATTAAATAATAAAGTAGACGTACGTGAAACTGTTTGATGTATTTTTCTCCCAACATAACGTCGTCTCTTTTATCTGGATCTGCATTAATAAATGGTATATCTTCAGGTGCATGGAAAAATACCTAGTTAAAATATAATACAGTAAAAATTTAATATTATTATTATCTATAATATACTCACTCGGACATCGTCTAAAGATTGTATTGTCAATTCTCCCGGGCCTAAAAATCGATTCGATATCATTGCAATATGTGAATTTTTCGTTGGCCTGTATCAAGAAAT